>JARJHM010001190.1:0-55324 GCA_033356055.1 Carex pumila | reverse complement strand
TTATATATAATTAAGGTTTTTTATAATTATATAAGATAATATAATTATACAAAAACTTAAATTACTCTACATGCAAAATAAAAAATTCCACAATTAATAATTACACTATAGAAATGTAAATTATACTACAAAAATCTAAATTATACTAAACAAAATACCGATCATTGTACGTTTACTGTCATGCAAAAACTTAAATTGCATTTTTGAGGCACTAAACGACGGTTTATTTTTTTGGAAATTCATAACTAACTGTAGAAAAAATCCAAATAAGTTGAAATTTGTGTCAATTCTGTGTATTTTTCAATGCTCTACATGTTGGTGTAATCACTTTTATAGACCCTATATCAGTCCAAACTTGCTAATTTACCAACAGAGGTCAAATTTGATATACATATACACATATAAATATATATACATATATACATACATATATGACGGCCATTTTTTTTAATACCCCCAAAAAAAAGAAAATTTGAATAATAACCGGGTTTTTTTTTTATATTGATGCCCCGACCGCTTGGTACGGAGGCGCTTCAAATTTGATACTGGACCGCCTCAGACTTGGGCGCTCCACACAATAAACCGGCCGCCCGTTACACGAGCGGTTTGAGCTCGGACCAAACCGCCCCGCAATCTAGCGGGCCATTTAATATATATAAAGCATTCCTTATTCTGGCAGCCATTTAATATATATTATTCATTCCTTATTCCGAATATTATATTGAATATTATATATTATATTATTCCGAATATTATATTGAATATTATATTAATTGAATATTATATATTATATTAATATATATTATTCATTCCTTATTCCGAATATTATATTGAATATTATATATTATATTATTCCGAATATTATATTGAATATTATATTAATTGAATATTATATATTATATTAAATATTATATTAATGATTGTACCCTAATATATATTAAAAAATTGGACCCACTAGTATATATATTAAAAAAAAATTGGAGCGGCTCCATTCTTTGTTCTTCTCTCTCATCTTTCTATACGCTGGCATGCAATTTCACTATTTGAGAGCAGGTGATTTATTTTGCGATTGAAAGCGATTTATTTGACGATTGAAGAAGAATTTTACTGTAACTACAGGTATTTATTTTAATTATTTTATGTTCCATTTACTAACTGTAACTGTTGTATTACTAAATTAGTTATTATTGTAACAGGTATTTATTTTAATTATTTTATGTTTCATTTACTAACTGTAACTGTAACTGTAACTGTTGTATTACTAAATTAGTTATTACTGTAATTGTTGTAATTTATACTGTATTGTACATTACTATAGCAAAAGTTTGTTTTTAATTATTTTCTAGTTAGATTATTGTACCCGTTTTAATTTGTGAACAATTACTTTAAACTTCTTAAAATTATTTTTTAAATGTAGTTTGTTAAAAAAAAGATGTTAGTTGCACTGTATGTGGGCGGCAAGCTACAAAGAGGTGAAGATGGCGTGCAGTACACGAAAGAGGCCGCATTTGGCTTCGAGATTAATGAAAATATCACATTTCAAGAACTGAAGCAGCTAATATACTAAAAGACAGTTGTAAACCCCAACAGGTATGAAATAGAATTGGCTACACGGATTGACAACTCACGTTGGGGGGGGGGTAGACCTTACTTTGTTAGGTTTCCAATAACATATGCCAATTTGTGGAGAGTTGTGTATACTCAATTTGTGGCTTGTGGGGTCCCAGTAATTGACATATATTCGAAGAAGGTCCCCCGGACGAGGGTTGGACCTTCAAGTTCGGCTGGGGCTGGACCTTCAGGTTATGACAATTTGGGTTATGACAACCAGGGGTACCACCAGCACTCCCCTTATGACAACCAGGGGTACCACCAACACTCCTCTTATGATAACCCGGGGTACCATCAACACTCCCCTTATGACAACCAGGGGTACCACCAACACTCTCCTTATGACAACCATGGGTACCACAACTCCCCAGAAAATACTGAAGAGTTACCACCACCACCGAGACAGACACCCATAATCCCTAGATTTCCAACTATGCCAGAGTCAGGACCGGTACCCGTTAATCGAACTGATATTGATATTGATGTAGATGCTATTGATGCCGTACCAGAAAGGGAAATGGAAACGGGGGATGAATACCAAGGGGTTTGGGAAGCTGATGACTTATCAGATGGTGATGCAAATGTACCAGGGTTGTCCAGGGCAGAAAAATTCCCGATTAGAGGTCGGGGGAATAATCATCCGGTTGCCACATTCAACGACACCACAGCTTTCGAAGAGGCAGACATTAGTTTCTTCGGTCCTCGTGTTGAATACAATAAAGAACTTGCCGCAGGGCAACTTTATACCAACATAGACGAACTTGTAAAGAAAATAAATGAGACTCATGTTCACGGCAACTGAGAATGTATAATACAGAAAAGGGACCGAACAAGGTTAGTTGTACTGTGTAAAACTCACCCGCGCTGCGAGTTCCGCCTTTTTGCAACCCCTACGGGTTCAGGGGAAGCATGGATGATTAAGAAGTGTGAACCACCTCATACATGCAAGTCTGCGTCCACAAGGACAGACCATGCGCAGCTGACGGCATCACTAATTGCCGATGCAATTGAGGAGGACATTAAGTTGGATCCATCGATGAGTATCAAGGCAATGGCTATGACCGTCAGACACAAATACAAATATGTAATCCCAAAATACAACAGGCTTTGGAGAGGTCGTGAACTTGCGGTTTGCAGAATATTCGGTAGTTGGAAGGATTCATATGGCTATCTGGCACCATTGCTCCAGACCATGGCAAGTACAAATGTCGGCACTGTATATGAGCGATGGCATGGCCCTTTTTTTGATAAAGACGGAGTACTAATAGAGGGAGCTCAACAATTCAAGGGCATAGCATGGGCTTTTGGTGCTTGTATCCAAGCTGTGCCATACATCATACCCGTTATCAGCATTGATGCATGCTTCATGTCTGGCTGTTACGAGGGGAGGCTACTCATAGCATGTGCATATGATGCTGAGAACCAGCTGTTGCCTTTGGCGTTTGCAATTGTTCAAAAAGAGGACAGCGAGAACTGGGGATTCTTTATGCAGTTTTTAAGAAGACGGGTGATTGGGGAAGGGAAGTTTTTCTGTGTGATATCAGACCAGCACAAAGGAATAAAATATGTTTTTGATCATGAAGATTACGGTTGGTCAACCTGTACTGGCCAGTGTGTGCACAGGTTGTGCATGCAACACGTTGCGGAGAACCTTTCCAAGGCAACCGGAGGCGACAAGTGGGTTACTGACACATTTAGATGGAATTGCAGAAAGAAAAAACCGAGAAGGGTGGTAGAGATGACTAGCAGTTTTGCAAAGGTACATGTATTTCAATTGTTTACATATACTACTGTACTTTAAGAAAATGATTTTTTAGCATAATTGTTTACGTACATTATTTAATTTCCTTATTTTTTGTGTAGTACATGCCAAAGGCAAATCTCTACTTAATGAAGGTGGGCAAAAATAATCCCAGAGATGTCAACGAAGATCCAGCATACGAGAAAATATATCAATCCCGTGATGGAGGTTGGCGTTGGGGAATTATGACCACCAACGGGTCCGAGTCGTTGAATGCAGTATTCAAGCAAAGCCGGATGTTGCCTGTGGCTGCAGTTGTGGAGGACACATTCTACAAGTTAAATGCTTGGTTTCAGGAACGGCGTGCTAAGGCCGCAGAATTAATAAGGATGAACCAGACATTTTCAACAAGGGTGGAGGAGAAACTAAGACGACACAGAGACAAAGGTGCAACTATGACCGTGATCCCGATGGGTAATGATGGAACAGAATTTGAAGTGCAAAATCCAAATGAGTACGTTCCTACCAGTCGTAAACCAGATGGCACTATGTCGTTTGTGAAGAGGGTTTGCAAGTATGTGGTTAAATTCGGAGATGCCAGGGTGGTAACCTGTACATGCCAAGGACCCTAACTAAGTCACATACCCTGCAATCACGTGATGGCGGTATTACGAGTGAGGAACTACTATGAGTATCACTATGTCGCAGATATGTATCGTACTGATTACCTTACTGCAACTTGGGGTGGATCTTTCCATTCTTATCTTGATCAGCATGAGTGGCCTACATATGTCGGTGATAGAATACTCCCTTCAGAAGGATGGATAAGAAAGGGAAGGAGGAGACACAAGCGTATTGTAATGACCATGGACGAGATGTCTGGTAGGCGACGGTCAGGAAATCAGGCTCGCCGTTCTGTTTCTGACATGCACAGGACAGGTATGTAGCATTCTACGAAATTTCTTTATACAATTTTTATTACATTACTAACTGAATTGCGTTGTTATATTCAGATGCTATAAACGAACACAACGAAAGAGAAAATGCTAGAACACAACCCCCTCCTCATGTAAGCCAATCATCAAGTAGCCAAGCCTCTACAAGTAATGCTGCACCTGCATCTGGTACCAGACGAACTAGTCGTTTGTTAGGTTTATTCAGACGTGGTAGCAGATAAACTTGCTATTTTGCTTATGTGAAATGAGGATTGAATAGCGCTTTCGGTTGTATTGTTGAACTTTAATTGTATTGTTAAACTATGTTAAATTATTTTAGAACTATACTTATTTGTAGCATACTTAGGAGCCGTGCAGCCCATGAAAAAAAAAGGTTAAAATATGAAACTAATGAGGTGTTTTCCTACGAATAAATAAACATTACGCAAAAATAAAAGTGACGCAAAATAACAAAGACGCAATGTAAAGTACAAAAAACATAAAATAAAACAATCCCAAACATGAAATACTACAGTCAGAACTGCATCATAATTAAAAACACACTGCAATCATTTTCGTCGTCTCCTACCGGATAGAGACAACCTAGGAGCCGCTACGCCTTTGCCCTCCCGGTGCGGCTGCACATGCCTCTGTATCTGCCCCTGCGGACTCACATCTCCTAAGTCCTCATCTCCACTGTCATCTCCCATATCCTCATATCCTCCACCCGAACTCTCTGTATACATGTGCTGTGTATCTGTACTGGCTGCCCATGGATCAAAAAAATCAGCTGACTGTGCATCTGCCGGGCCTGTACGCTGCTCCCATGTATCCTGCTCCCATGTTGGATGATACGTAGAAGGAGGCGGTGCGCCAAATAATGCAGAGGCAAAGCCATCTGCAGTGAGATGTGCACTCCCACCAGCCTCAAAGTCGTGCTCCATCTCCACTCCATATCATGGTCTGTGGGAGCCAATCACCTCTGCATCTGTATCTACCGGGGCCTGTGAGATCGGGCGGAATCTGGGGTTGGCATTCCAGAGAGGTGCTCCATCCTAAATTAAAATATGTCAGTTATGCTACATATGAAGAATTCTGCAATAAAAAAATATACAAAGTGGTAGCTGACCGGGCCAAGCTCTACCGGAACTCCATATTTATTTCTGTAAGCGTCCCATCCTTTGGTTCCCAACACCCAGTGGTGGAAACCCCAACCCGAGTCATCCTCTGCATAATTGAAAGTTAAATGAGTTAGAACAAACAATTTGAGAAAAATAATACCATTGTGTGTGTTAATACTACCTCCAGGAGGTGGCGGCATATCATGAGCATAGATGGCCTCTGGTTGATAATCTGAATTTTGCGGTGTAGACTTTATCTCCCGCCAATTAATGTTCTCCACAGCATCGCGCAGCATGCCAATGAGGCGGCCTTCAAAACCACCTGTCTCCACGATTGGTGCTGTGTGCTCGAGCATTTGACATCCTATATAACGCCAAGCATCCCTCGCCATGCACACCAGGCTGTGTCCAACTCCTCTCATAGCGGTCAACAGCTGCACACAACATGATTATGACAATAATAAGTAACATGATTATGACAATAATAAATAATTAAAATTGGTAATTTTTAATTAAAGTATGTATCAGTTATACTTACCGCGCGAGCATTGATCGAACTCCACGGCATGTAATTCCTAGATGAATCCATCAGTCTACGTCGAAGGATGTCTCCGTAATGGCCTGTGAGGTAGACTGACGACATGCCCCATCTCTGGTACCAGACGTCATATCTCAAATCCCCGGGACCGGCACCCAACGACTCAAGAGATGGCGGACTCCATAAGTGCTGGTCCGGATGTCGAGCCCAGTCATACTCGTTGCTGAAATGCTGTCTCCAGTCGACTTTGGGCCTAGTGTGCGCCGTGCTGCAAGTACAGTTAATTAGAAAAACAGGAAATAGTGACAAAATTAAAGGGATAAAGAAATTTAAGTAGATAGTACTTACTTGTGGTACTTATTGGTACCATCCTCGCCCACCAGCGGGTCCTCTGGGATGAATGCATCTAAGCCAAACTGTCGAGACACCCGATCGGGGTAGTGAAACTCTACAATCCAGTAACATACGATCGGTCCCTGATAATACCAGAGTGATCTCTGCTCTAGCGTGAGCTGGCTCAGATAGCGGTGCTAATAGAATATACGATATGGAAACCAATCGATATACGCATTTCGGAGCATCTGGAGCTGACCCCGGACATAAGAGATCCCCCTGCCCGTCTCTTCGTAGTCGTGATGACTGCCCCATATGGCACCGTATGCGGGGCATCTCTCTGGATCAGGCCAACCCCAACGTAGGGGTAATGGATCTGGTATAACTGGCCGACATACGGGCAGATGTGACCACAACCAATGCTGGAGTAGAAGAAGCGGTCCATGAATCTGTTTGTTCTTCACCTGAAAATTTAAGTTAAAATAAGAACTCGGTACTTATTCAACCTTAAATCAAAACGTATTTTTAATAACCAAATTAGTACAGTCTTACCAGACAAGCATGACACAGGGCTCTGTATAAGTGGGCGAGAACAGCTCCACCCTAGTTCCACCTTGATGAAGATAGCATGTCCCTCAGCAGAGAGAGAAACATGATCGGGACCGCATCACCGCTAGAGTCCACGAACATGACTGCACCACACAAATCCAGCACAAATGCCCTAGTATAACTGCAATATAAAATAATCAATATGAATAGTTCAGATTATAGATGGATTAATAAGTTTATTTTAAATAGTGTAATGGTATCTCATGACCGCATCAACGTCCTCAGTCTCAGGAAATATCCGATTCTGGAAGAAGTAAGACCGGAGTGCCGCTAGAGAAATACAGTAATTGGAAGAACGGAAGTCATCCTCGTCCCCTTTCTTCTTCTTCAATTTCTTCTGCAGAATCTTCGGATGACACCCTAACAGCTCCGGTATCATATTCTGCAGGTCTGGATGGTCTGAGATGCCACCTATAGGGACGCCATCAATAGGAAAACCCCATAGGGCGCTCACATCACCAAGGTTGACTGTCATCTCCCCAACCGGGAGATGAAATGTATGAGTCTCAGGACGCCATCTCTCTGTTAGACCATGCATCAGAGCCTGATTGATATTACTCTGCGGCGTGGTGGCAATCTGATACAACCCGATATTTATGAGGCATCGCTGCATCAACGAATGGGGAACGAACGGAATCTCAGACCTGCGGTGCCTCACTGTAAGCATGACATCGTCCTGTATTTATTATCAACCTGTGAGATTCAAATCATGTCATCTTTAAGTACTATTTACATTACGTATAATAATCACGTACCTCAAGCGATGCCAACGAGACACGGTGTTTAACATGATGGGTCCATAGAAGAGAACTAAAAGTGTCAGGATCATGCCAACCCGATGATGTCCCAGCCGCAGAGGACGGACCCGCTCCTCCCGAATCCCCAACATCTGGATGGGGATCCACAGCATCCGGTGGTGGATCCACAGCATCCGGAGGGTCTCTCCATCGCCTACGCTCTCTGGGCATACTACATTTACAAACAATTATGGATAATTAAAACATATGATATTTTTTCTAAAATAACTAATAATAATATAACTATATATTATAATATAACTACAGTGATTGTTATTATATTAAAACATATGATATTTTTGGTAAAACATTATTCATATAGAAAAAAATTTAAGATGCATGCAAATGTTTTACAATATTTTATAACATGCATGCAAACATTATTCATATAGAAAAAAATTTAAGATGCATGCAAATATTTTACAATATTTTATAATATGCTATAAGATGCATGCAGACATTATTCATATAGAAAAAAATTTAAGATGCATGCAAATATTTTACAATATTTTATAACATGCTATAACATACTATAACATGCATGCAAACATTATTCATATAGAAAAAAATTTAAGATGCATGCAAATATTTTACAATATTTTATAACATGACATGCATGCAAATATTTTTCATATAGAAAAAAATGTAAGATGCATGCAAATATTTTACAATATTTTATAATATGCTATAACATGCATGCAAACATTATTCATATAGAAAAAAATTTAAGATATATGCAAATATTTTACAATATTTTATAACATGCTATAACATGCATGCAAACATTATTCATATAGAAAAAAAATTTAAAATGCATGCAAATATTTTACAATATTTTATAACATGACATGCATGCAAACATTCATAACTAATAACACACATATTTTTATTATCATAACAAAAATGCAAACATTCATAACTAATAACACACATATTTTTATTATCACAACAAAAATACATGATACAATTAACACTTAACATTATAATTACTAATTTGACAATATAAAATTATATCCTAACTAAATAACTCTAACACATAAATTTTAATCGAATTAAAATAATAACCATTTACCAAATAACATTACAATACACAGTTCTAACAATTACAATTATAACATAAATTTTTATCACAGGAATTTTTATCTAACATTCACAATACACAGTTCTAACAATCACAATGCACAGTTCTAACAATCACAATTCTAATAATCACATTAATTTTTTTCTAAACACTCACAATCCTAACATTTATTTTTCTGAAAACTCTAACTTTTTTTAATAACAATTATTAATTTAGTCACAATCATAACTACAATCACAATCACATTTAATCGCATCCAATAACATTCAAACGATTTGATTCGAATCGTATCGAATCGATTCTATTTCAATCAAATTCAACAATTACACAACTTAATATTTAATCCATTCAAATTAAAAACTTACCCAACAAAGAAGAGAAGAGTTGCGAATTCAACAGTGAAGTACGAGAGAGAGCGTAGAAGTTAGCAATTTGAGTTTTTTTTCTTCTTTTTCTTCTTCTACTGCTGCGGCTTCATTTTTTTTCCATCTTTTTTTGGTGCGCCGTGTGAAGGAAGAAGAGACAGAGAGTGGAGAGTGGAGAGTGGAGAGTGAGGAAGAAGAGAGTGGGGTCACGGGTGGGTTAGGGTTGGAGTTGGTTCACAGGTGGGTAGTATTAAATGTCACTGTCAAAAATTTAAAACATTTAAAACAATAATTTCATATTTTTAAATTAAAATAAGAATTTAATATTATTTAAATAGAATATTATATAATTAATGGCCCGCTAATAAGCTGGGCGGTTTAGTTTAAATTAAAATAATGAATTTAATATTATTTAAAATTAAAATAAGAATTTAATATTATTTAAATAGAATATAATATTATTAATGGCCCGCTAATAAGCTGGGCGGTTTGGTTTAAATTAAAATAATAAATTTAATATTATTTAAAATTAAAATAAGAATTTAAACGGAATATGCAGTTTGGTTTAAATTAAAATAATGAATTTAATATTATTTAATATTAAAATAAGAATTTAAACGGAATATGCAGTTTGATTTAAATTAAAATAATGAATTTAATATTATTTAAAATTAAAATAAGAATTTGAAGGGAATAATATATTATTAATGGCCCGCTTGTTAGATGGGCGGTTTGGTTTGAGCAGACCGCCACGTCTCCGGGCGGTTTGGTATTGAGCAGACTGCCACGCCTCCGGGCGGTTTGGTATTGAGCAGACTGCCACGCCTCCGGGCGGTTTGGTTTGAGCAGACCGCCACGCCTCCGGGTGGTTTGGTTTGAGCACGGACTGCCCCTGCGCTCACCGGTCAGGGCAGATTTTAAAAAAAAATTAAATCGACGGTATTCTTCAAATTTTCTATTTTTTTGGGTATTAATAAAAATGACCGTATTAAATGATTTGATTTGAGGAACAGAAACAGGAATCAAATCTGCTGCTTTTCTATAAGAAAAGCAGCAGGCTGCTTTTCCGAATCTAACCGTTCAAATTTGTTGAGATTTGTGCATAAAAGGATTTCTTCAGAGAGATATGTAAATATAAAATTTTGAACGGTTAGATTCGGAAAAGCAGCAAGCTGCTTTTCTTATAAAAAGTAGCAGATTGATATCCACAGAAACATGCATAAATGACGAGAGAGACGTGATTGAACAGATTATAGGAGCAGAGTTTATAGAAACGAGTGCGTATCCTCTGAGTTATCTCATATTTTGCGTGACCAACGTGTCCGGTGTCTATTCACCGATAGCGCAGGGGCCAGTATAATTATAGATTTGAGATTCGTGCAGAACGTATTTAAACGGTTACGATTTCCCAGAAAGTCATGCAAAATATGAGATATCTCAGAGGATACGAATTATTCTAGAAACTGGGGCTTGTCGACAAAAACTAGACAAGAGTGCATCCTCGTGTTACAAATTAAATGATACAATAAAATCAAAATATTAAGAAAATTCCTCAATAATGAAAATAATAAATTATCTCGTTTTCACGTCCGACAAACTGGATATGTAATAAAACGAGAAGAAGAAGAAAAAACAAGTTTATTTTCTCTACATCTTAAATCCGAGGTGAAAAGAACAAGTTTTTAAAAGCAATTTACTCTCTCTTTCTCTCGTTTCCTTCCATTCTCTTTCAAAAAAAAAAAAAAAATTAGAAGCAAATAAACTTTTTTCGTTCAAGACCGATCACTCCTCCCCTTCATTTTTTTTAATCAATCCTTTATGATAAGGAATAAAATCTTAGTTACTAAAATTTCTAAAATACATACAATGAAGACAATACTATGAACTTCAACTTTTCAAAGTTTTCAAGCCTATTAATTATTAAATCCCCAAACATTAGTTTTCAACGTGTATATTTTTTTTTTTTTTGGGTCTGCTCAGCCTAAAATATTAAGGTATGTTATTGGTCACTAGCGTTTATTTTATAAGAAAGGCTAAATTAAAAAATATATATATTGAACTCCAAAGAGAAAATGACATCTAGCACGATTGAATAACGATTCAATCCTCAAGTCAAAAGACGAACCCCTTCCAAAAAAATTGAAGGGTATTCATTTTTCTAATATAAGGATGCTGATACTTAACTGCAAAATTTATGTATCATAACTAATATAACTATTTGAAGGATCGTAAAAATTTCAGTACTCATTTTTCTTCTTCTAAAGTATTAATATTTAAATATTTATATCATAAACAAAAATATTTATATCTATAAGATAAATAATTTTTTATATAAATAATTGGTTCTACAACCAAATATTCTAAACGTACCCGTACAATAAATATTTGTGGGAGACTATTCAAACTATATGTGGAGGACCAAATACTTTTTTAGAGGTGAATTTTTTTTTCTCCGTTCAATCTTGTTCATATTTATGACGATTTGTGAGAAATTTTGCTAATTTAAAATCATGAATGTCTTCTATATAGTTTTATCTTTCAAATGAAATTGATGATAACATGCTTTCGGATTCATCATCGTACAAGTATTTTTTACACATGACACTAGATGATATATGAAAATATTAACATCAAGTATTGCAAGTTATATCCATATACTAAAGTATTTTATTCCTATGAGATCAACTATTTTTGTTAGAAGAAAGTGGACGTGAGATGATTGGAGAATGTTGATGTGAGGATATGGAGTCCCCGCTACTTCATTAAAGGGTGGTTGATGCGGGATGATTGAGAGACTGAAAAAGAGATGATCATGACAAGTTACGCATCAAAGTATTAGTATCTTATTTTTTAAATACTAATATATTATCTTTCAAGTATTTATACATATGAATGTGGACACAGAGATGTATGTGAGAACTATAAAATAGGAGACCATATAATTAGTGGAATCATAGTACATCATTCCTCTAATGTTGTTGTGAAGATTTTAAAGATACCGGAGTGCGGAGACTCTAATAATTATTCTTATAATTGTTTATACTAATTATAATGCGTTTATTGTTCAACATAATTATAAAATTATGTTTAATTCTAACATTTTAGCATGATCTATGATAATTTTAACTCCATTTATGTCGTCTGTATAAAAATATAGCACATTTAAAATTCGGTTCACCACTAAAAATAAATAATTAAAAAAATCTAACCGTTGTCTCATGCTGGAAAAATATTAAATAAAAAAGGTACGAAATGTGCAACTTTTTTTTTCCTTTTTTTTTTTTTTTTTTTTTTTTTTTTTTTTTTTTTTTTTGCGTACAAGCCCGTAGGCAAAAACTCGAACCAAAAGTGTCGACCTCGAGTGAAATTCACTCTATGATACCTTCACTTGGGGAAATTCCTGAACGTCTCAAGTTCCCAACAAATGGAGACGATACGAATTCTTTAATTTCTCGAACGCCGACGTTATAATAAATAAAGAAAGCCCCGAGGTTGGTAATATTTACGCGCTCACATTGTTCCCAATCTAGTTGAGTTTGCTATAACGAAGTTTCTGTGGCAGCATATATTATTCCCGACCATGCCTCCACCGACATTTGTATCAGAACTAATAAGATAAAGAAACGAACTTTCCGTCAACGGATGCAAAATCTGATTTTTCTTCAATTTCTTTTAACACTAGATATATTTAGTTCAAAAGAAGCAGAATTCGTCGTGATTAACAAATAGCTAATAATGAAAAATAAAAGGGGCAAACTCAGAAATTAAGATTGAGAAGTTGATTGAATAAATTTTATGTAATTTCACTTTATGAAGAAGGTTAATAGTAATTTTGTTTTTATAAAAATAAAAAAATAAAAAGACAAAATTAAAATTTATAGAGAGGTTTAGCGTCTTTTCCCTCTATTTTTCGCTGGTGGATCGTAGTAAAGAAAAATACATAATTTTCAGAAGATTATGGCATATGAATAATGGTGAAATTTAACCTTAAATAGTCCTATTTTAATTTTTCAATTTCGTTTGAAAAAACAATGTAGAATAATAATAATCCTTGGCTGCATAATTTTTTAAATTCAATTGTGGTTAACTAGCCTCAACTCTACCTACAATTTATGTTTGTTATTGTAAAATAATGTAGGGAGGCATATTTTATAATAAAAAAATGTCCTGACAAAAAATAACATTTATATTTTTTATAAGAAAGTAAAAGGGAACAAAGCTACTTGAAAACATAATTATGCTATTTAATAAAAATTAAGGTAAACATAACAGAATACTTCAAAATCTAAGACTGCGTTAGAATTTTATTAAATTGATAACTCTATAGTTCATTAAATTATTTTAACAATTGAGTTTTGTGCATATCATACTAACCGAGAAACTTGCCAGTACTGCATGATACATTGGTACCTGAACAGGATAGTCACATTTGATCATTTCAAGCCAAAGAAGGTAGGCCCGGCTCCTAGACACACCTTGCACCGTTGCACGTGCCATTTGAAGATGACTAGTTGACTACCACCCACATAAATTCGTATCCTCTGCATTAACTCAAAAAGGAATCTTTTGAGTTAATAATCTCAACTGTCCGATTAGCTTTAAGATTCGTGCAAATTAGATTCGCACTAATATTAAAAAACCTCCATGTTTTAGGTAGGGCCGGATGGGCTCCGTTTACAATCGGACGGCCGATATGTAATTAACTCAAAAGATGCTGACGAGGGGACTCAACCTATGCACCTCAAACAATTTAATATTGAAGTAATGGAGAATTTTCTTTGTGCTCAAAGCTTTATCAGAACCTTTACTTACTCTCATAAAAAAAAAAAAAACCTTTAGTTACGTCATCATGCGGTGCTACATACAAAATATAATATAATTCCGTTGCTGAGTTTGTCGTCGAGTGCCAAAGATTTTCTAACTTGCTTATCATGTTAAGGATTTTAGTTACGTTACATTTAATATCTTAACTTAATGGAGGAAGCCACAGCACGGCTCATTGGCTATCAGCTTAAGTCTTAGCAAAACTGGCTGGTAGAATTCGCATCTTCTGCGTTAACTCAAAAAAGAATCTTTCAAATTATTGGTGTAAAGTCGATATAACTGTTTTGAAAATATAACTGTTCCTTCTCTTCAAAGCAAGCATGGGTACTAACATAATATCACTAACTTTCTATTAGTGTAAAGCAAGGAATGATGAATCGTATTTTAAATTGAGCTTAATTTTGCCAATGGGCGTTTATGATTTGAATCAGGAGGGCAGTCTGACCCTTTTGCCGGTTTCAGATATCCAAAAAAGAAGCAATTTTTAGGATTTAGAGAAAGAAGAACCTGAATCAGGAGAGGGGGATCTATCACACTACCTAATAGCAAGAGTGGAGTCTGACTCTGACAACCACTCAAATCCAGATCCCATATTCTCTTCTCTTGAGGGCTCTTATATGGACTGCACTTCCTACGCATCTTTTGAGACTAATTCTATGCTTTCTTAAATAAAGTTGAAAAATTGCAAACTTGTCTATCTTATTGATATTTTATAATATGTTCCTGCTAAAAACTGCCTTAGTAGTAGCTATGCTTTTGTAATCAGTGTCAATGAGATTATAGCTCATTGAAATTTTGTAACAACATGTTGGTTTCTATATGAAACAGGTGGGGGGTACCCCACTTTTATCCAAAAAAAAAAAAAAAAAATTATTGCATCTTGCCATCTAATTAGCATCACAGCCGAAATTTTTTTAGTTAGTATTCTAATAATTCGAAATTAAACAACAATCATTCAAAACTTCAAATTTTAGCTTTTATCACCATGTGCTCTTAGTCCGTGCACCAAAATTTTTAGTGCACGGATTGTGGAAGCACACCAAAGTTTTTATTTTTATTTTTTTGTTGTGCACCCTTAGAAAGATGTGCACCAACTTTTTATTTTAATTTTTTTGTTGTGCACCCTCAGAAAGCGCACCAACTTTTTTGTTTTAGTTTTGTTCTTAATTGTTTGAAATTTTTAGGCAAAATTCTTTTTTGTTTTGTGTATAATTTGTAGTACATAGCGTTCATCAAATTGGGCTTACAATTTGTAGCAATTTGCACACCAACTTATTTAGTACAAAACGCTACTCAAATTGTGCATATAATTTGTTACAATCATTTTTAGTTTAAATTTAGACCAAAAAATATTTGTTAAACAAATGTATTTAATTTTCTACAATTTCACTGTCAAATTTTATGTGTATATATAAGAGGAGGGATCCAAAAACAACCATTTTATGGTGACACATCTTAACACCATATTTTTATAAGTCATTCTTGCGATTTCAAAATTCAAATAGTTGATCAAAACCGTTCAAAGTGATGTCCATATTAAAATGTACTTGGGGACCAAATTTTACATTTTTTTTAATTTATTGCTATTTATTTAGAATTTTGCAAAATTGTTGTGTTTTTCAATGGTCTAAAATTGCCTAAAAAGAACAATTTTGTACACATCTTAGTAAATACTAAAAAAATTTCAAAAAAATGTAAAATTTGGTCTCCAAGCACATTTTAATATGGAGATCATGTTGAATGGTTTGGATTGTCTGTTTGGATTTTAAAATCACAAAAATGACTTATAAAAATATAGTGTCAAGATGTGTCACCATGGTGCTACAGAATTTCTAATCTGCACCGATTTTTTTTTACATTTAAAACCGGTTTTCACACCGGTGTTGATCGGGCCGGTGCTGATTCCATCGATTGATTAGCACCGGTTTAAAACCGGTGCTAAATGTTTTGAAACAACACCGGCTTTTATATAAAAACCGGTGCTAAATGTAATGAAACAACACCGGCTTTTACGTAAAAACCGGTGCTAAATGTAATGATACAACACCGATTTTTAAGTAAAAACTGGTGAAATGTAATGATACAACACCGGCTTCTAAGTAAAAACCGATGCTAAATGTAATGAAACAACACCAGTTTTTATGTAAAAACCGGTGTTATATATCAATTGAATTGTTCAGTAATTTTTTTTTAGAACCAGTTTTTAGATAAAAACCGGTGCTATTTTTTTTCTTATTGTTTGGAATTCGGTTTTACATTAGGCTAGCCTCCGAATTTTCTAGCCTTAAATTAAATATTCACATGTACAAAATATAAAATGGACAAAACATTATACAAATGAAACAACACATAATTTAAAAGTATCATCTTAACTAAATTTGATAGTTTCAACAAAAACAAGCTAAGATAATATCATTCTCACACTATCTTAACTAAAACAAGTTAATATAACTTCATAGTCAATTACAAACATTTTTCCACAAAGAAATTAGTCCATATTGTCTGAAATTGTTTAAGATCTCCCATCGAATACGGCGACAAACTTAAGTACTGCATGAAGTTATATTAATTTGTTAATTTAGATGTCGAACTTAATGAACTTAAAGAGAACTGCATCAAATTAAATTTAACTAGTACCTTATTTTCATATCTCAAAATATTCACAAATGTTTAATTTTAATTAACAGTGACAACAAAGGATATAAAAAGTGTAGATGTTATGAACTAAATATACCTGTATTGGAAAACTATTGAAAAGCGTAGTAACTAGGGATATCATTAACTTCATCACATAGAATCCACATTTCAGTTTCTCATTCTGCTAAGGGCACTGTAATGCACATTTCAGAAAAAAAAAATTTATTGTGAAAATTGCAAGTAGGAAATATATAAAAAGGATTATAATTTGAAGCTTATTTTATCTGTTTAATTGAATATTTTATTTCCTTGGCTCTTCTATTGTGTTGTCCACCTAAGGATTTATATGATGCAAAAATCCTATAATTAATAATAGTGAACAAATCAATACTGCAACTTTGTAATTTGTTAATTGTTCTCTGCTGTTTGTCCTATAGACCACAGAAATTTGGAGATTTAATGCAAATTCTACAGTATTTTATTTATTTTTTAAAACAACAAGACGGTTCTGATTTTCTGGTAACTAGCACCAATACCAATTTCTGATTTGGACTGATAAACTGTACCAGTGCCTGGTACATTGGCTTCTAATGAGGGTATAATGCACTAAGGGCTGGTATAGGGGCATTATGGACCATATAACCTTATGCACATCATGTTTTTGTATTTTTGCCGTAGTATTATGCTTAGAAATGTAATGAACTTCAGAAAAATCAAATAAGGACATTCAATGCATCATTATAGCCGTTTGAAATAGATATTAACAGATCTGGAATGTTCTGATCATTACGACAGGATACAATAACTTTCCTAAATTGCCCTTGTCACATGATAAACCAAAAAAATAAATTAGAAATGAAGTTGATAAAATGGTGAAATTGTGTGTGCTATGCAGTGACAGTGGCTTCCTTTTACGCCTCAACTCCAATCCAAAGATCCAAAATATTTACTAACCTCATCAAGTGGAGAGAGGATAAAGATCCAAAATAGCAGAGAAACACTAAAGGAAGAGTGGAAATTCACGTGAAGAGATGATGGAGAGAGTGAAGCGGATCAATATTTCGAAAAGGATAAAAGACACTACGAGTTTCATAAATTTAGACACATTTAAACAATTTACGAAACATTTCACAAATAAGAATCAAAGAATAAGTTGTTACCCAAGTTTACGCCAGATGGAGTGGAGAGATAGTTGAAATAGTGAAATCTCGCGTAGCTTTATGAACAGATCAGTTGGGAGAGAAAGAAAGAGGTGGCTAGGGTTTTAACATTGTAGCTGTTATATACAACACCGGTTAATAATAATAAACCGGTGCTAAATGTTTGACATACAACACCGGTTTATTTTTAAAAACCGGTGCTAAATGTACAACACCGGTTATATAAAAAACTGGTGCTAAATGTCTAACATACAACACCGGTTAATAATAATAAACCGGTGCTGAATATTTAGCACCGGTTTTTAAAAACAAACCGGTGTTGTACGTGACACATTTAGCACCGGTTGTAAGTTTAACTGCTGCTAAGATACATACAGCACCGGTTTTGGCAAATCCGGTGTAGTTTGACTGGTGCAAATTTGAAATTCTGTAGTAGTGCCATAAAATGGTGTAATTGGATCCCTCCTCTATATATAATTCTAAATACCACAAAACAAAATATAATAGAATATAAATAAAATTAGTCCAAAAATTTCAAACAATTTATAATAGAACTAAAAAAAGTAAATTTTGGTGCGCTTCCTAAGAGTGCACACACAAAAAAAAAGAATTTGATGTGCTTTCTTAGTCCGCGCATCAAACAAATTGATACGCAAACCGAAGATACGTGGGTGATAAAAATTGAAATTTTAAATTTTGGTTGGTGGTTGTTTAATTGGATTAATGGATATGCTAACTAAAATTTTTTCGGAGATTGGAGCCAATCTGACCTATGTTTGTAATGCATAGAATTTTTAATATTAGTTTGGATTTCAATTGGATGGTCCCAATCTATTTATACACAGTTCCGTTAATGTAGATGATACAAATTCAAAAAAATGAGTGGGGAATAATGTAATGTTGGTATAAATCTTGGCTTACTTTTGGAATTTCATGTATACCCCTCAAAAATATCAAAATTACATATCCTCCTCTAAACTTCATAATATCATATTTGTCCTTTTAAATTTAAAAAAATCACAAATTTATCTATTTTATTGTTCTTTTCATTACAACTCATCTTCAAAATTTTAAAATACCTATTTTATCCTTTTTCATTTTCAAATATATATATGTTCTTGCAAACTCAAACTGAATATATGCTATCAATCTTATCGGCAGCATGTATTCAAACAAACCCAACCCAAGAGAACTCGGTGGTAGCTTCTATTCTATACGGCCCTGTTCAGCAGTAATTCCGAAAGTATTATTCACGTGGGAAAAAAGAAATTTATTCAGACTGAATTTTGTTTTTCTCACGTAAACAATAAAATCCAATTCAAAATTTTCAATTCCTATACCCATTCCTATTCCCTATCGGGCTACCGAACAGGTCCTACATTTGTGACATGGGCTGATCAACTCCATTATGTGGTAATTAAGAGACTTTGACTTCTTCATTTGCAACTCCATTAGAGATGAGGCACGTGAACTTGGTACCAGATTGGTACAATATGGTACCATATACGGCATTGAAATATAGATGGATGATTGGACTTTGATACATGTCCTGTTGGTCTCCAAGCAGTTGTTACTGAGATCCATCCATTTGCAAGAGAATAGTGTTTGTTAGAAATTTCTTTGCGAATGCTTCATATCAAAAAGCAATCGTGGTATGGTAGGCCCTTCATATCCAAATTAATTAAATTGCCCAGATCATGTGTCTGACCAAAATTGGTCGTGTCTGGTCAGGTCTAATCTTTGAGTTAGAACTCATACCCCGAATCGGGTCGGCCCCCGCTGTAGAAAATCAAGTAACTCATATTAATTGTACCAATCTGGTACCAAGTTCACGTGTCTCACCTCCAATGGAGTTGCAAGTGAAGGAGACACAATCTCGTACCACACATCAATAACAGATGTTGCAAATGAAGATTGGGTAAAATAGGTATTTCATAATTTTGAAACGAGTTTTAATAAAAAAAAGATAATAAAATAAATAAATTTGTGAGTGTTTGAAATTTAGAAGGATAAATATGATATTATAATGTTTAGAAGAGAGAATACGTAATTTTAAAGTTTGTGAGGGGTAAAAAGACCGATGGAAGATTTAATAAACTAACTTTCATTTGAAAAAAATTAAACAAAATACCTCCTCTCAAAATTTCTTGACAAAATAACCTTATGAGACCCACCCATGCAATACTTTTCCCTCCTCTCAATTTACTCCCATTTTTTTCATTATCTCTTTTACTCCATTAAAAATTCTAACTCCCCTCCTTCTTTATTACTCCCATTATTTTTTGTGCAAGTGTATTATTAATGTCCGAAATTAAACAAATATTTGCATATTAACGAGATTGTCGGAAACATTTTTTATCATGCAATTAGTACTTAAAAGAATAATCACACAATCCAAATTGTTTGTGCAATTAAAGATCGATATATACTAAACAATAATACTTCTAAGCATTGAAAAAAAAAAAAAAAGGTACTTGCTTCGAAATCAATCAATGGTCGAAAGCAAATTTTCATTATCAGCGATTTAAATCCTATGATGATGCAATACACGAAAATAGTATTTGATTTTCAGGTATGTGTCAGATGTGATAGTGCCTGTTCCGATTTTTTTTAAAATAACCAGGTTCTGAGTGAAATTTTAAAAATACCCAGGTTGTAGATTTTTTCCCGCTTTAAAATTTTTATTCCGGGCTGCGGGAAAATATTCACGCCCAAATTTTTTTTTTGTTTAGATTTTTTTATTCCGAGCGCGGATTTTTTCTACGGCTCGGATTTTTATTTTTAGAGTTTGGAGAAAGAAAATATCCATGGTTTGGTTTATTTTTTTTATAATATATGTGTATGTATATATAATATAATATATGTATAATATAATTACATATAATTATATATAATTAAGGTTGTTGTATAATTATATAATATAATATAATTATACAAAAACTTAAATTACTCTACATGCAAACTAAAAATTTTCACAATTAATAATTACACTCCAAAAACCTAAATTATACTAAATAAAATACTGATCATTGTACGTCTACCGTCGAACGAAAACTTAAACTGAGTTTTTGAGGCACTAAACGACGTTTTTCTGAAATTCTGATGCTTCCGATGCCCGGTGTACTACCCGGGCAAAATCAAATCCGTCTCGTTCTCCCCTTTCCGAAAAGTGCTTATACGTGCAAATCCAACTTTCCTAACCAAAGTTATGAATATTTAAAGTTTTTTTTTGTGGTAGAATTTTAGAAATTCATAACTAATTGCAGAAAAATCCAAATAAATTAAAATTCGTGTCAATTATGTGTACTTCTTGTAGATACATATACATATATTATATATACATATACATATGTTATACATATATTATAAAAAAAATAAACCAAACCATGAATATTTTATTTCTCCAAACTCTAAAAAAAAAAAAATCCAGGCCGCAGAAAAAATCCGCGCTCGGAATAAAAAAATTCGGGGCGCAAATATTTTCCGCGGCTCGGAATAAAAATTCCGGAGCGCGGAAAAAATCTATTGCCTAGGTATTTTTTAAATTTCACTCAAAACCTGGTTATTTTTAATAAAATAATTTTTTGTTTTGGATATTTTTTTAAAAATCGGGTGCCTGATGGATCGCACGGTCTTTGCTATTTTTTTGAAGAAAAGCTACTATCTAGTTAAGCTGCACACTGCTTGCTTACGGAGATGGAACTTTGATCATCATCATAGGATTTAAATCACACAATCATTTTCGTATGATAAAAATTTGTTTCCAGTCATTCATTGATTTCAAAGCAAGTTTTTCCTCTTTCTTTTAATTTGATACTTCTTAATTTCTGCGCTTAAAAGTATTAATGTTCTTGATCGATTTTAAATTGCACGAACAATTAGGGTTGTGTGATTATTCTCTATTTACTAATTGTATGATAAAAAATATTCTCAACAATTTCTTTAATATTCAAATATTTGTTTAATTTCGAACAAGTGTATAAATATTATCCGAAATTAAACAAATAGATTGATCTTTTTTTTAATATTAAACAAATAGATTTCTTTAATTAAACATATATATCTGTTAATTTCGGACAATAATAATACACTTGCACAAAAAATAATAGGAGTAATGAAGAAGAGCTAGAATTTTTAATGGAGTAGAAGAGGTAATGAAAAGAATGGGGGTAAATTGAGTGGAGGAAAAAGTTTTATATGGGTGGGTTTCGGAGGGTTATTTTGTCAAGAAATTCTGAGAGAAGGTATTTTGTTTGAATTTTTTCAAAGGAAGATTTGTTTATCAAATCTCCCACCATTGGTTGCTTTATCTCAAAGCAGGGATGCATGCACCGGGTAGTGGTTACTCGTGATATCATAATTATAGTGACAAGCTTTTAATTTAAAAGTAGTCGAAAGTTTATATTTGAATATAATGTAAATGTTGTTTGGAAATAATAAATTCATATTATGTAGAAAAAAAAATTGTACATAATTCACATTCAAACATTAATTACATTCAAAAATTAATATCCAGATATTAACTCTTGAAAAGTAGAAGTTATATAAAATTTACAATCAATAAAAAAGTTACACAAAATTTATAATTAATTTATCATATTAATTTATATAGAGTCCACACTTATCCATACTGATGTATTAAAAAATTTATATTTTAAATCAAAATTTACGCAGACAAAATGCACATTAAACATATTAATCTATATAAGCTCCACATTTGTCCGTACCGACAAACTAAGATTTCATATATTACTTACGTCAAAATTTACACGGCTAACATATGTAATTTTAACCCCACTCTTAATTTATATAAGTTCTACAATTCTTCATAGATGCGTTAAAATTTCGTGTATTTTAAGTCAAAATTTTAGCACAACAGACATACATTGAAACGTTAACCGCCAACAAACATCGTAACGGAAAGAATAATAAAAACGGTTCGCACGCATTTAAACCGTCCATTGAAAATCGTACAGGGGACAAGAGAGCAGCTACGCCAATAGCAATAATAGTATATAGTATGAATAAAAAAAAGAACCTTCATTGTCTTGTTGAGTAGATCCAAAGGTATACCGTCCTGATATAAGCAGCCAAAAAGACACAATCGAATTTGTGTCAGGCTTCCGCATTGTATTTTGTGACTGGTCGTTTTCTCCTAGGGTTAGACAGTTATTGTCAATTGGCAATTTACAATTTACAATCAGTACTTACATTGTGCATGCTAGGAAATAAGTTTCTTGTAAATTTGTAATTAAGAATTTACAATCGTTAAATTGTACATGCTAGGCAATTAATTAGCACGATATAACAAGCTACGATAGACTACAATATCTTTAGATAAATATTATAAATCTCTCCAAAAAGTTAACCCGGATTGATGTTATTTTCATCAATAACAAAAACAGTACACGTGTGATAAAAAAATCAATAATAGATGAAGTAATATTAGTTATACAATAATAGTAAAATTAGTAAACTAAATAGTTAACATTATTTTTTTATCAGCGTCAACAGTTTATTGTGTAATATCACTAATGAAACAAGGATTTTTTTTATTAATAAAGTAAATAAATTAATAGATGATAAATAGGAAAGTTAATTAACTAAATGATTATACCATTTTGAGATATATTTATTGAAGTTTTTATTTAAATTATATAATTTACAATAAACCAACCGAAAATAGACACTTGTGTGATAAAAAATCACTAATAAATAAAATAATATAAGTTATATAATAATAGTGAAATTAGTCAACTAAATAGTTAACATTATTTTTCACGTCAACAGTTTATTGTGTAATATCACTAATGAAGCAAGGATTTTTTTTTAATAATAATGAAGTAAATAAATTAATAAATAATAAACAGGAAAATTAATTATGCGATTTAGATATATATTTATTGAAGTTTTTATTTAAATTATATAATTTAAAATAAACCAACCAAAAATACTGCTAATAATATTTTAATCAATTGAGTGTCGTAATTAAATAATAAAAATCAAAACTAAAATGTGTCTGGAACATACCATTTCAGGTTTAGTTAAAAAACGTGCTATACGGAAACACACAAGGGTGTTTTTTTTTATCTCATAGTAAATTATTTGTTTCGTCAAAAAATTATTAACAAATTTATAAAATGGTCTTCAAGAAGCTTGTTAATTAAAAAGGAAAGCAAATAGCAGCTAAATAGAGGATTAATTGAAGGATGGAATTGTCTAACGATTACAAATTTTAATGCGCGTTGCGTTGATAAGAAGTTTGGTTTTGTGAATATCAGTCTCCTACTTTAATCAAGGATTTCAATACAAATACAAAAATTTTCTTTATTTGCTGGGTAGAGTAAATCAAACACACATTTTTAACATTAATTATGGTATCATTTGAATGTTACTTTCAAAATCACTGGATCCTTACTCCAAGACCTAGCATGCAGAGAGGCAAGCGGGGCAAAGCCAAACGTTCAATTAGAGGTGAAATCATAAAATTGAATTGGAAGGCATTTGATAAATAAGTATTATGTAATTTCATTTTATAAAGAGGTTGATAGTATTATTCTTTAGCAAAGATTAAAAAATTTAAAGGTTGAAATTAAAAAGTTCGAATTATAAGAGCGACTTAGCTCTTGATGGAGGTCAAGTTTTCAAGTTACATACCTCTATTATTGCAATAGAGAATATTTGATTTGTTATATTAATAAATGTTGTAATCAGCTCAATAAAATATTGTAATCAACTAGATAAGATATTTAGTAAATGACTAGAAAGATAATATTTAGAAACACTTCAACGAGCTCTTTAGACCTTGTAGCCTATAAAATAGACATTTTATTGGAACTGAAAATAACAATCAGAATTCAGTCAAATCATTTTGCACTTTCTCAAATTTCAAAATGATTTTCATGTTATAATTAATGTCAAAAATATTATTCCAGTGTAATAAATTAAACCAGACGTGGAAACAACTCTCCAAAATAAAAATAATTATATCAGGTTTACTAAGACAATACCTTATCCATATTCCACAATCAACATCTATTATATAACAGTTAGGCACCAACCCCTGGCTCATTGTTATTGGTTAAGGTGGTTCTAATGTAAAGTCTGAAAAGTATTTAAATCGAAAATTTTAATGGAAAGAGATATCCACAACAAGCTTATCTAGCCAACACTTTGATCCAGCTCTATCTAAACTTTTGAGCTTCACTCCAATATTACTCACTTGTCTTATTGTTGCTAAGCAGTTTTAAAATATTAAACAAATTGACCAATCCTCTTTTGCAATCAGTCTTGCTACAACACCTGCTGCTCTGGCTAATTGTCTTTCTTTTCCATGTGTGAATTATATGTTATGTATGATCGTACCTAAAGGCATATCAGTTGAAATAGATTTTTTTTTTTTATCAAAATAAAACCTTCTCAAATTGTACAAGCTTCTTCTAAAGCATACTGCTTTTTAGATGTATATAATGATATAGAAAATAATATATCTTTTCGTCATATAATGATATATCACATAGATGTATATAATGATGTAGAAAATAATATATCTTTTCGTCACAGTATGATATATCACATGAGTGGATATGGAGATATCTGAATCTGCCGAATCGTTCATGGTTTCATTTTCTACATCCCAGGTCCTACAACTCCCAGTTGAGAATAGAAAACTGACTCAACCTCGTCTACTAAATCCTAACATCTGACAGACTATCAATTTAGAGGCCTAACTAGTACCGCCTCCCATCAACTTAGCCCATTATCTGTTTCGTACCTAACCTAGAGCATCATAATTGGTCGATAAAAGCCCAGAATGAGAAACCATGTTGAGCATGTGGATTTGGGTTTGATGAAAAGTAATACCTTCTAAGTTCTAACTCCTTGTCAATGGACATAACATTTTTTAAATAACGATGGAAATCTCAAAGACTACATATCACAATTATGATTAGAGTCTAATATTTTTGCAAGTACGGAGGTCATAGTAAATATATTATCAATAATTCGGAGGTCAATTTAATTTTCTTTTAAAAAAAAAATACAAATTAGCTTAAATTTTGGGAGAAAAGGGTTGGATGTCAATTAACCCTCGTATCTGGCCGAAGGGCGTTGGTTGTTGTCAGTTCTTGCGTAAACCTATCAGATTGCCAAAAGTATTTCATTCGGTGGCCATTATGCAAGTTATTATGCAAAAGTCAGGTTACAAAATATTTCAGCCGGTGGCCTGTATCCAAGTCAGGTTAAGTAATACTCTCAGAGGATCCAAGTTAATTGATTTACATACTTCAGAATGCGATCGCAGAGGAAAGTTTCACCAGCAATGTCACATAGGTTTCTTTACATTACTCTCCTGAGAATCTAAGATTCACATTGCTGTCAGTACACTTGGATCATCAAAAATAGTCGCAATTCAAAATAGTGTAGCACTGTGGCCCTCGAGACTAGCATTCAATTTTGACACACTTGCTATCTCGTATAGGTCGCGAACAACACTATAGAAGAATATTTGCTAATTCGAATAAACACTTTTTCTATTCCTAGTAACGGCTTAAATAGTATAGGTAAGAGTTTGTACTCTCCAAAATGTATTTTTTTAATAATCTTAAATGTACAATTCAAACAATATTTTTACCAACTCAACAATAATTTGTGCTCCAATAATCCACCACATCATTTTCTCCACTTTCTCAATTCGATCCGAAGCACTCAACATGACTTTGTATTAAAATGTGATTGGGGACATTTTATATTTGTTTAAATAGATATAATAGCACTATTTTGAATGGTTCAAAATTTTTTGAAAACAATGATTTTGTATTAAAAAAATTGTACAAAACTTCAAAAAAAATATATATATAATTTGGTCTCCAAGGACATTTTCATTTGAAGATTTTGAGTTTAGATTGGCTGTTCAAACTTTGAAACACAAATAAAGGATTTAAGCACAAACTAAAGGTGCATTTCAACCCTACTCTTTTTATTAGTTTGGACAGCACCACACTAACACTATTTTTACACTAATACAAAAATCACTATTTTTTCTCTAGTCTTAGCTACTTCTTGAAAGCCTTTATTTCCAAACAAGTTGAGGGTAGGCTAGAAATAAAACCCAACTGAAATAAGCAACACAGCGGCTTTCCAGGAAGTTACCCATCCTAGCATTGCTCCTGCCCAATTTGTGGGAGTTTCATTTACACAAGAAGGCTGTTTTTTTACGGCTGGCTTGCCAAGCATACAATGAACCCTCCTCCTTTTTCCTGAGACAGGGTTCTATGCAGGCATAGTTTCTCTAGACTCAACTACTAAATCAGTAATTCCAATTGCAACTGTTCTGTTCTTGCACTAATCCGTGCACGTATTGGAATCATAAATTCAGATTTTACAGTTCATATAACTTGTATGCATTATCCAGATTAAAAAAAAATCCAATCCACTGAATATTAGAAGCAATCCCATGACAACTGACAAATCCATGTTACTAAGTACTAACAAAATATTTTCTGAAAAAACAAATCCAATCACCAATAGCCTCACGGAAATATGATAATAATGGCATAATTTCAATTTCTCATCCTCATATTCCTTCAAACAACAACAAGGTCTGCTGTGCAACAAAATCAAAATTGTATTCCAACAACACTAGGTTCAAAGCATAGCTACAGAGGACACATTATAAATACCAGCCAAAACAACTACACCTTAAGAATCCCAAAACATCACTATTTCAAAATAAAAATTCAATTAAAAACTAACTCATTGCAGAAAATTGAAGACCTCAGATCTATTTCTCAGATGAGTTGGGGCCTCTCTTCTTGCCAAATCCGACAACAGCCGTGACGAATCGGCGGTTGTATTGCATCCTCTTGTGGGCGCGGCCTCTTGGCTGCTTCTTCTTATCTTGCTTAGCCACTTTCGGCGTCTGGCCTCTCACCTTCCCGGCGCGAGCGAGCGATCCGTGCACCTTACCTGAAAATAATCAAACGAAATAGAAAAACATATCAGCAACAGAGGAGGATGTCGACATACAAGAGAAAAATAAGGGATCAGATGGAGGACAGTAATTGATTACCCATGATTGTGTTCTCTTCTTCGACGACGAAACTCTTCTAGGTTTTGATGGAGAAGCGGCAGCCTGAACAGAGAGCGAAACCCTAGTGATTTTATACTTACGCACTATATATAGGCCAGAAGGCAGCATTGATTTTGGGCCTTTACATGTTTTTATTATTTTCAGAAGGGGTGGTCCATTTGAAAAAGGAACGTATTGGGGCTCTAATAGAAATAGTAGAATTCCCGCACGACATTATGGGCTCTAAGCCTGTTCTTGTTGCTGGGCTGTTTAATAATTTGTACCCGACCTGATCTCTTCAACGCGGACCAGTAGATAAAGGTGGTTTAAGACTCCAGGGTCCAGGCCTCCAGCATTCTTTTTGTTTATTATTATTTTATCGAATAGGGAATACCGAGGTCAGGCGCCCACTGGGCACTGGAAACTACCGAATTTAGATCCGTATCCTCATAGGTACCTGATTCGAATAAATTGAAACGGACGGTTCAGATTTATTTCCAGCCGTTGCCTATTCGGGATAGCACAGGGGGATAACATCAGTTGTGATTTGAGATTCGTGCCTAAGTTAAAAGAACGATCCTGAACTGTCCGTTTCAATTGTTATCAGTCAGTCAGATAATCTGAGAGGACGTGAATTCGATTGGATTGCCACGAAGCAATGTAGAAAGGTAGGTCGGTCCAATTATCCAATTTGTAAAAAAAAAAAAAAGAATCAGCCGAAACTGATGAACATGCTGGAGTGCGTATTCTCTGAGATATCTCATATTTTGTGTGACCGACATGTCCAGTACCTATTCGGCGATAGCGCAGGGGCAGTATTATTTGAGCTCTCAGATTCGTGCAGAACGTATTTGAACGGTTGGGATATTCCACAAGTCACGCAAAATATGGGATACCTCAGAGGATGCGAATGCAACATGCTGCTGTTTTGGCAAGTTGGATTAGCCATTAACACCTTGTTTGGAATTTGGATGTAGAGTAGAGGACGGGACGGAATGGAAACGAACAAAAACTTTTTGTTGAATCATGTTTGTTTGATAAAATTATATTGAAGGTGAAAGGTTTAATTTTGTATCATTATAATTAATAGAATTGGTTTTTCTCTCAAATTATGGTGTAACGAATGGAAATAAATTTTGTTACAAATATTTTTAGAAAAAATCACACAAATACCCAACCCTATATCTTACATATATAATTTTCATACAAGATTTTTTTCTCAAACCTACAACGGTCACCAAATTTCTCATTAACATCCTAAATTTTAATCAACTAAATAATAAATAAAACGGAAATGAAAGTTAAATTTATTTTCTCTCATTAATCATCCCAACACGAAAAAGTTAAATATATTAATCTTCCTTTCTGTTCCATTCCGTTCCGTTCTATTCTTTACCTCCCATTCCTTCCGCTACTATCCATCCAAACAAGGTGTGAGGCACAACATTTCTCCACAAAATCCGTTAAAAGAATTATTTTTAGTCTTGTTCTGATCAAATATTTTATATTTATTCACTCTTAATTATTTACTTATAGATCAAATTTTATATTTTCAAAATTATTTTACTATTTCTTTTAGAAAGATAGAATATCACTTAATTTAAAAATTCTGAATCACCCATTTAAATCCTAGATCATCCGGTAATTTTCTTTCTATGCAAAAAATAATAAATAAATAAACAAATAAAACTTGATTTTCAAGTACATTTTCACATAGAGATTATGTTAACAACTCGAATTGATTATTTAAACATTAAAAATATAAATATAAATTCATAATATAGATTTATCCGTAATATTTACCAGGGTTCTAAATAGCGTTTATCGCATTATAGCAGGGAGCCTCCAAAAAAAGCTATAACGAATAGCGATGCTATAGCGAAAGCTATTCCAAATAGCGTTTTTAATTTTTATAAAAATTATATTATATATTTGTACTAAATATCAACATTATTTAGTCCCATAGAACAATAAATAATATCAATTAATTAAAAAATTATAATATTCATATTGAACCAATACAAAGTCCAAATTGCGATTCAAAATATCTATAATAATACTAATATCATAAATTATCGATCTTTTTCTATTTAAAATATCTTCAACATCATAACATAATTTATCTTTTTTCTATTTAAATTTCAAAATAACCTAGAAATTGAAAAAAAAAAATCATACTTCTAGTAAAATAAACAGATGATCCTTAAAGAAATTCTTGTTAGTCCCTAAAATTTCCATAATTTAGCAATTATTTATTTGATTTATCATAAGTTAAAAAAAGTCAAGAGTAAAATGAAAAAATTATTATAGCGGACTTGAATTTGATATAATGTAATATTCATCAAAATTAAACAATATCTTCACCATTTATTTATTTTAAAGCTTTATAAATTGAAAAAAAATAAATAAATATTGTATAGTGCGCGCTATTTGCGCTACATGCTATACGCTATAGTGGACCGCTATTACCGCTATAGCGTCTGTAGTCTGTAGTGCAAATAGCGTGTTTTAATGCCATAGCATAGCGTTTGGTCTCCAAAAACGCTATAGCGCGCTATTTAGAACACTGATATTTACCATAGCCTCGCTCAAAAAATAATATTTGACGATTGCAAAAATAATGGAGCTTTGATCAATAATTTAGATCCTACCAAGCTTGAACCGTACTAACTAATTACTCGATTAATTTATTGTTCATATACCGAGTGACGGATAAATTAAAGTCAGAATCGGATTAGGTATTTGACGTTATATTACTATATTAGGCGCTCGTAAAGGTAAGGTCGTGGACAAAGTAATAGTGTAAATTATGTGATGTCACTGTCATGAACTAACTATTTTTGTATTTGGCAAAAAGAAAGATAGAGAACTAACTGTTATTTCAACGCTAATGTCATGAACTCTTACTTTTCCATTTGTGATGTCATTGTCACTTCAAGTTACCGTCCCAAAATCCATGTTGCGAAAAATTAGAATAATTACAGTAGTAGTAGTTAGTTTTTAAAACATTTTCTTGGAAGCAACTTAAAGAGAAGAAGAAGCAACTAGTTGAAAGAAAATGTTCATTTCTTAACTTATTGCGACGTAATATAGCATACATGATACATGGAAATATCACGGTAGACATTGGAGATATAATATACAATTTTGGGTTTATGTTATGCTTTTGATCGACCCAATTTTTTTTTTCCTTTTGTGGGTCACTATTATTGATTTGTCTCCAAATAAATGGTCAAAGTATAAAAAAAAAAAAATACTATATCTATATATACAAAGATACTTCATGTATTGGTTGACACAAAAGAAAAAAAATTAGAAACAAGAATAGGCATCCAATACTCATATTTTTTTTTCAGTTTAAAAGAATTTTCTAACTGGTAATCCTACATACAAAACGGAGTTTACTTGTTGTCATATAAAGAAAAGAAAAAACAAAACAAATGCATCACATATAACCTATCAAATACAAATTTAGCACCAAAGATATCCGAGTAAATTACACAAATGATCTCTAAATTATCACTCATTTATCATTTCAATTTTTAAAATTTCAAAAGTAATATTTTAAAATTTCACAAATTTTCAATTTGTTCCCTATCATGATTGCTCAAATTTCGAAAAATTAAATGTAGATCCATATTAACATCAAATACAACACTAATATTTATGGCGAGATTTATTAAAATAGTATTTTTAATTAATTTATGATGACATTGACGCCAATAATAAAATCAATTTAATGGAGTCCAATGTCTTGGATAATTAGTATGCATGGTATCTCTTACACATGACTCTACGATAATATTTATTACTTATTCCAATGAATGTTAATAATAGATATCAAATTAAAACAAATTACAGATAAAAATAATATTTTTTAACACCTTAAGGATCGATATGATAAATTATTGATACTTTATGTAAAATACATGAAAAATTAAGAAAAATAATGTTTTAAGTAGAGATGTAGTGTATATGCCTCAATAAGGAACCAAGGGTTAAATTATAGGATTAAACATATCACATATGTATAGACGTCATCTTATCTCCTCTAAAGAAAAATAAAATCTCATAACTTTAAGGTCTTCTAAAAAGATCTAAAAAAAATCCCTCGTATCTGATCGCTTACCGTGGGTTTATAAAATAAAATGAGAACTTTGGTCGGTTTGATATGGTTTTAACAACTGAAGGGGACAAGTTTAGCTCGCAACCAAATGGCAACTTTTTGCATCATTAAGTGACTTCTCAGTTTTTAAAATTTGTCAGCTTGTATTATGTTTTTTTCCTAACTTTTTAATATAATATAGCGCTTTACAAAACTTTTCGTATTCTATGACCAACTTGTTACCAGCCCAAGTAGGTTTCTGCAGTTCAACGATAAGCAGTAAGTAGGATTTAACTATATATGACCAACTTGTGACAAAACAACTTTCTTACCTCCCCCCTACAAAACTTGAAAATATTTTACACATCCATTCACGTGCTCTGAAAAAAGTAAGAAACTGAATACCTAGATCCCCGCCGAAAAGAAAAAGAAAAAAACTTTGGAGAACTGCCACATTTTCTATTTCAAAATATTACAAGGAAGAAATAAACAAACCCATAAGTAGTGGAGAAAAATAAAGAAGAGAGAAAGATAGGACTACATTAAACATCAGCTAGGAATCAATGCTAGGTTTTATTCGGTCAACACAACATGTGCCAACGGTTTTGTTCAAAGAGTTTTGAACAAAATTTTATTTAAAGTTGGGTCTAAATCGTCTTATTTGTATCAAAATTCATTCACACAAATAGTTTAAATTACATGACCGTTTAAATTTATCAAGTTCTAGATCAGTTGCATAAATCTCAATATAAATTGGACAATTTAGATTCCCTTATGAATAAATTTTGTCTCGAGTTCTTTAAACAAAATTCAATTCTAAATTTATAACAATCCAATTTATAATTGTAAAGTTGGTTTATTCTACTTTTCCTTAATTTTTTTTAGAAAGGACCCCGTAGGCAATACTACTTAATAATATCGCTCAAACAATATCAAGTACTCATCATTCTTACAATTTATTTCTAATTTCAATTTGTAAGATTTAATTAATGTTCTAACACATTTTATTTTTACATTGTTGTTATAGAAAATTGGTAATCGACCTTAATGTTGTAGTGGCAATTTTAGTCAAATTACAACATAAGCACACTTGCTAAATTAACAATTGTGTCATATATACAACGTAACATAGCTTTTAAATTGTGTAAGCATATTTTAAAAGAGTAATTATAATATCCCCATCTATCCATCCCATTCATTCCTCAACTAACTAATTTTCTATTTTAACTATAACTACAATTTCTAACAATATTTATTTCTTTCTTCTTTATCTCTTCTTTTTCCACTTCCATCTTCCTTTTCCAGCTCTATCTTCTTCTCCCACCTCCACCTCTGCCTCCCTCTCCCACCTATGCCTCCGTCTCTCTCACCTCCCTCTCCCACCCGTGCCTCCGCCTCTCCCACCTCAGCCACCTCCACCTCCGCCTCCATTTTTCCGATCTATGCTTGCAGCTCCCGCTCCAACGGACATTTTGCCGGAGATCATCCGTCACTCCATCACAATCAAGCACGCCTCTGCCAAGATTGAATACTTCAATATGTATGAATGAATACTTGAGCACACCTCTGTCAGGTCAGATCCACCACTGTCGACCATATCAAAATATTTTTGTATCTGTGGATGCAATTAATCCATTTCATGTCTATGTTTTCTTTCCTCATAAAGTAGAGAATTATTTGCAAAGAACAAAGCTTTATTAATGATGAATTAAACCACAGTGTACTAAGAAATGATATAAATTTTTTTTTGAAAAAAATAGAGGTATACGAATGAATACTTGATGTCTTAGAATGAATATTTCAATCTGTATGAATGAATATTTAATATCTTAGGTATGAATATTTGCGTGACAAGATATGAATATTTGTGCAACGGATAACTCGAAAGTATGTCATTATGTATCTCATTTGAAAGATAAAATTGTGTAGAAAATATTCGTGATTTTAGATTTGCAAAATTCCTCACAAATCGTCAGAAATATTGTTTAAATTGAACAGAGAAGAAAAAATCATCTCTAAAAACGTGTAAAAGATGGATGAGTGATGTGTCCAGTTTTTGTATTTACACTTGCACGGCGAGGATAAATACTTTCATGATGAGATATGAATATTTGCGTGGTGATATATGAATACTTGTGCAACAAACAACTCGAAAGTATGTCATCATGGATCTCATTTGAAAGATAAAATTGTGTAAAAAACATTCGTGGTTTTAAATTTGCAAAATTCCTCACAAATCGTCAGAAATATTGGTTAGATTGAACGGAGAAAAAAAATTACCTCTAAAAACGTGTAAAAGATGGATTAGTGATGTGTTAAGTTTTTATATTGGCACTTGCACAATGAGGATGAATACTTATGCAACAGACAACTCGAAAGTATGTCATCATGGATCTCATTTGAAAGATAAAATTATGTAGAAAATATTCGTGGTTTTAGATTTGCAAAATTTCTCACCGATTGTTAGAAATATTGATTACATTGAACAGAGAAAAAAAACCACATCTAAAAACGTGTCCATTTTTTTTTATTAAAATACTATCTTAGGTATGAATACTTGATGTGTTATAGATGAATACTTAATGCATTATAGATGAGTACTTGTGCGAGTTAGTTGTAAAATCATTCAAATATTAGATGATCCTCAAATAGTAAGTGGTCCCCCTATATAGTTAGTAGTTATTCAAGTAGTTAATGACTGAGGAATAAATGAGAAATTATTATGAGGAGATAGCTAGGTGTTCCCATTTTAAAAAGGCTTGACAGCCAAATGCCAAAATCTTCACTTAGGATCTTATATAAATTTGTGTATTCCATTATATAATGAAGAGGGTTCCAATACCTCATACACTTCATATCTCGTTATACCTCATATTTTATATTTTTGTTTTCAAAGTTCAAATTGTTGATCTGAATCGCTCAACATGATATTTATACTAAAATATGCCTCGGAATAAAATTTTATAATTTTTGAAACTTTTTTACTATTTTTAGATAAGTACAAATTAACCTTCAAAAATAGTGATTTTATACCCATCTTAAAAAATAGTTAAAAATTTTCAAAAATTATAAAATTTTATCTCCAGCCATATTTTAGTATGAATATCATGTTGAACGGTTCAAATCGATAATTTAATCATTGAAAACAAAAATATAAAATCTGAGGTATGATGGCCCTTTAACCTCTGATTCTAGAAGAGTTTTTCTTCAGGAATTGACAGATTCAGGTAACTTAGGTATTGATGCTTGGTTAATAATGGGAGATTTTAATATGATTAGACATCGATCTGAAAGGACAGGTAATACATTTAGTCATGTCACTAGTAGCTGCTTTAATGCATTTATTAGAAATAACTCCTTGATGGAACTTGTTTTATCTGATAGAAAATATACATGGGCTAGATCTCTTAATTCTTCTTCCCAAGCTTTATTAGATAGATGTTTTTGTACTAATGCTTGGAATGCTCATTTTACTTTAGCTAAGTTTTCCTCTCTGTCTAGGGTGTATTCTGATCATAATCCTTTACTTCTTGATACTCAAGCAGTTGTATTCCCTATTTCCAACTTAATTAAATTTGATAAGGCATGGTTAGAATGTGATGGATTTTTTGATTTAGTAGTTTCATGGTGGAATGAATGTCCTCTGACAATAGATTTAGGCCTTAGTTGGAAATTAAAGTTACAATCTTTACGTAGGAAATTTAGAGGCTGGAGTTCAAATGTGAGGGGTGATAAAAAAAAGGATGAAATCAAATTTACTAACCAGGATTAGCAATTTTGAGCATCAATTAGATAATAATTGCCTAAGAGACGATGATGTCGATGAATGGAGAACATGTCAAGTAGATTTATATAAATTATACAAGGAAGAAGAACAATATTGGCAACAACGATCTAAATTAAAGTGGTTTCTTGAGGGGAATCTTAACACTAAATTTTTTCATATTGTTACCTCCGCTAGAAAAAAGAAAAACACCATTGGGGGTTTAGAGATAGATGGGGTCATGGTTTATGATCAGGTTGTACTACAACAACATATCACTAGTTTTTATAAGGATCTTTTAGGAACTTCTACCACTCAAATAATAACTCTTCAATCTAACCTTTGGTTACCTTCCGAAAATTTGACTCTTGCACAATGTGACTTTTTAGAATCTCCTTTTTCTTTGGATGAAATTAAAAGTGTTGTCTTTGCTTGTAATCCATCCAAAGCTCCAAGGCTAGATGGTCTGTCTTTTCAATTTTATCAATCTTTCTGGAAAATTGTTAAGTTAGATTTGTTCAAGCCGTTTCAGGCTTTCTATAATCATAAGCTTGATGTATCCAAATTTAATTTAGCTTCAATCTGTCTAGTACCTAAAAAAGCTGATGCAATTATTGTAAGGAATTTTAGTCTGATAAGTCTCATTAATTGTAGTTATAAATTAATAACTAAATTGTTGGCTGAGCGATTAGCCAAAGTTATGGACTCATTAATTGACCCTTGATACCTCGCATATTTAGCCTATATTTGACTTGATTTCGTACCAAATTCACGTTCTAAATTGTCAAAATCATGTGCATTTCATTGATATATCCTTAGAATTTGGTACTGCTGAGAGTTTGTTTGTTTTCTACAGGATTGGAGCAAAATACACGAAGAAACGGCGTTTTTGGACTCTCTGGTACGGCCCTTACCAGGCTTAGCCGATCCAGCCTCCCTTCCATCTTGTACGGCCTAGCCGTACCACTTTGGTACGGGCCGTACATAGATGCCGCCTAACAGAATTCAAATCTTGGCAGAGGCTATTTAAGGCGAGGGATCTCTCCATTTTCGGGGATACACATTCCATTCCATTCCAGATTGAGAGCTCAGAGAAAGGGAGAAAGAGAGCAAAGGAGCAAGGAGAGAAGAAGAAGGAAGAGGAAGAGGCAAAAATCGACGGATCAACCTCTTCTCCACATCCGATCTTCGATCTAGTTCTATCATGCCTCTCTTTATCTCTTTACTTGTATTTCTGGACAGATCCATGACTTGTGAGTAGTAGATCATTGTTTCTAGGGTTTGTAGATGGATTTTCTTGATTTGTGTTGCTTTTCTTGATTTGGATCTTGTATGAACTCTTTTGTTTGAATTGATTGTGTATTTGCTTGTCTTGATTGTTTTGTCTTTCTGTGATTGCATATGGTGTGCCTATAGTGGTAGATCAACCCTAACAAGGTCATGTGACCATTGCCTTCTCTCAACCAAACCAATCCCTTTAGGTAGGCTTGTTCGAATTGAAGCCGAAATGTTGAATTCTCCCCTAATTGACAGATTAGAGGATACCTTAGATCTCCAATCAATCAAATAGAGGATCTGGACCAAAACACGAGAGTTGAGGTTTAGAAACCGTAGAAGGTGAAGAATTGACTCCAAAACCTAGATCTTGAACCAACAAACGAGAGTTGAGGTTTAGGAACCTTAGGTATGGTCAATTGAACCTTTCTGAAGAGTTTAATACGAGGTACCAGCAAGAAATGCATCAACTCGAACTTGTAAGCTCTGTACTGGTACATCAGTACGGGTCTTACAAGAGTGGTGCGGCCTACCCGTACCAAGCCCCACTCGGCTTGGTCGGACCAGGTTGGTGCGGCCTAGCCGTACCAACTTGGTAAGACCCGTACCGCTAGAGGCAAATCAGAGATGAAGTCTGAAACCCTTGAAACATCTTTTATCCCAAATCAAAACACAGTTTATACCTTTCCTTGCACATTTACTATTCTGTTACATTGTTTGATTGCTTGAGTTGATTCTTTAGGAAAACTAAGTACCAAAACTCCATCTTTCTCACTTCTAGTCTTTAGTCGAGATAAGTAAATATCTAGATAAAGGAACCGTCCCTGTGGATCGATACCCGATTATACTCCTCGATAGGGTTGTGCACTTGCAACCCTAATCGGAAGGTGTAACCGCGGTTTTAAAAGGTACGCTCTCAAGCGTACCGAAACTTGCGTTGCGCTTTCACGCGAACAACCCTTCTCAGACTGCTTATATAAAGGGTAGGTCAATCCTTGATAACGTAGTTTGTGCACACGAAATACTACATCAAGTTCGAATTAAAAAACAAAAAGGAGTTTTATTTAAATTAGATTTCGAAAAGGCTTTTGATCATGTAAATTGGGATTTCTTACTAGAGGTCCTTCAAGCTAGAGGTTTTGGTTCTAGATTTATTACTTGGATTAGATTAACTTTACAAGGTAGTCGAACATGTGTTAATTTAAATGGTTCCTTAGGACCATATTTTTCATGTAAAAGGGGGGTGCGACAAGGGGATCCTCTATCCCCTTTTTTGTTTATTTTAGTTACTGATGTACTTAATAAAATTTTACAAAGAGCTAAGTTAGGAGATTATGTTGAAGGATTAGGAAACTTCCCTAATGTAGGTAATATTATGAATCTGCATTTTGCAGATGATACTTTACTATTCCTTAAAGCTGATAAGGATGTATTATTGCATATTAAATGGCTTCTTTTAGCCTTTGAGAATGTTTCAGGTCTTAAAATAAATTATGATAAAAGTGAAATGTACCCTCTCAATTTATCTGATTTAAAATATGAGGAATTGGCTACTATTTTAGGATGCAAAATAGCTTCTTTACCACTTACCTATTTAGGAGTACCCATTAATAATAAAGCACTAACTGATATAGATTGACAACTTTTAATAGATAAGATTGAAAAGAGACTTCAAGGTTGGAAAGGATCTTTACTCTCTTTAGGAGGTAGAGTCACCCTCCTAAATTCTGTATTATCTGCAATCCCATTATATTGGATGTCTATGTATAGATTACCCGCAAAAATTAGGAATAAGATAGATAAAATTAGACATAAATTTATTTGGCATGGGGAAAATTTCACAAGGAAAAAATATCATTTAGTGGCTTGGAGGGAAGTTTGTAAAAGTAAAGATCAAGGTGGTTTGGGTGTCTCAGATTTAAAATTAATGAATTAATATCTTTTAGCTAAATGGTGGATTAGATTTCTTGATAATTCGGTTCGTGGTACATGGAAATCAATACTTTTAAGTAAGTATAGCAATAGAACCAACCCTTCAGTGTGTTCTCCATTTTGGAGATCGATTTTAAAAGACCATGTAATGATTAACTTAGGTTTGAATAAGAAGATAGGTAATGGTAAGTCTACAGCTTTTTGGCTAGATAGGTGGTATACTGAACATGCTCTACAGCACCAGTATCCCAATTTATTTTCAATTGTTACCAATAGATTCGTGTCTGTGGCTGAGGCTTTTGTTAATTCTTATTTGCATCTTAGTTTTAAACGTCAATTAACCGGTATATATATGGAGGAATGGTTAGCTTTGCAAAATAGATTTTTTCATTTTACTCTATCTGACCAATTAGAAGATAGGATTATATGACGATGGTCTACAGATGATAACTTTACCATTCATTCCTTTTATAAATAGTTAGAATATGGGGGAATGCCTAATTCTGAATATAGTACCATATGGAAATCCCATATCCCATTAAAAATTAAAATATTTTTATGGCTTGTTCGAAAGGACAAAATTTTGACTAAAATGAACTTAGTAAATAAAGGTTGGCAAGGTGATACAAAATGTGTATTCTGTAACCAAATAGAGAGTACCGAACATCTTTTTACTCAATGTTCTTACATTAGCTTAATATGGAACTGGATAGCCGAACATAATAACTTTAGTTATAATTGTCATACTTTAGAAGATTTATGGTTGATTGATGCTTTTATTCCTTTCAAGGATAGACTTTTAATTGAATTATTAAGAGGGGCTGTTTTATGGATTCTTTGGTTAGAACGAAATAGATTATGCTTTAATGTGTTGTACTAAATGCACCTCTAATTGAACAAAAACTGAAAATAAATTGCAATTGAAAGTAAATAGATGAGTTTAGATAAATTGACACGGGGGATGATAACGGAGTTCGGCAAAACAATGGCCTACGTCTCCGGGGCGTCGCAACCTCTTTCTAGGTGCGCCTTTCTATTACCCAATATGAAAGGATTACAATTGTGAACCGTGAGCCCTTACAAAATGGGAAGTCACGGCCAACGAGAGATGAGCGCCGGCGAGCCCTTACAACCAAGGGAAGTCACACGAGCAACTCGAGGTTTGAGCCGGCGAGCCCTTACAAACAAGGGAAGTCACACAAGCTACTCAAGAACAAGAGAAACACTCAATAGATCACTCTAACCTAATCTAATTAGAGATTAGTGAAGTGAATTTGAGGTTGTTTGAGATTGATTGAGAGATATTGAAGTTTTAAGCTCAATCAACAATGGTGGAACCAAGCTCTCAGAAAATCGCCTCTTTTAAAGTTTAGGGACGGCTAGGTTAAGTGGGGAAGAGACCCCACTGCTCTATTTATAGAGACAGCTCCAGAAAGAGCAAATTGAGCTAAAACGTTACAACGTTTTATCTTATAATGTGATTTTAGGTTTTCAATTTTCTGACAGCTCAGCTAATCGATCCAAAACGTTACAACGGTTGTAAAACGTTACATAACGTTTTGTTATGTAAAATCTTGATCAAAAACATGAATTGTTTGAAGGCTGAATTTAATTAAAACGTTTTAAAATGTTACAGAAAACATTATAACTTTTTAAAACGTTACAGCACAATTTATAAAATGTTACAGAAAACGTTGTAACTTTTTAAAACGTTACAACATATTTTTTTTTATTCCTTTGCCTTTGATCAAGTTGTTTCACAGCGCTTTCTTAAGGTATAATCGTTATAATGTTTTACAAACGTTACCAACGTTTTTATCATATTTAAACTGTTGCACTTAGGGGCACCTCTAATTGAACAAAAACTGAAAATAAATTGCAATTGAAAGTAAATAGATGAGTTTAGAGAAATTGACACGCGGGATGATAACGGAGTTCGGCAAAACAATGGCCTACGTCTCCGGGGCGTCGCAACCTCTTTCTAGGTGCGTCTTTCTATTACCCAATATGAAAGGATTACAATTGTGAACCGTGAGCCCTTACAAAATGGGAAGTCACGGCCAACGAGAGATGAGTGCCGACGAGCCCTTACAACCAAGGGAAGTCACACAAGCTACTCAAGAACAAGAGAAACACTCAATAGATCACTCTACCTAATATAATTAGAGATTAGTGAAGTAGGTTTGAGGTTGCTTAAGGGATTTTGAAGTTTTAAGCTCTCACAACAATGGAGTAGGCTAAGCTCTCAGAAAATCGCTTTTGAAATGATTAGGGTCGGCTGAGATCGATTTGAAAGTGATCCCTTCAGTTTATTTATAGTGACAGCTCAAAAATGAGCTGTTTGACATAAAACGTTACCAACGTTTTATTAAACGTTACAACGTTTTATTAAACGTTACCACGTTTTATTAAACGTTACCAACGTTTTATTAAACGTTACAACGTTTTATTAAACGTTACAACGTTTTATTAAACGTTACAACGTTTTATTAAACGTTACAACGTTTTATTCAAATGCAATTTTAGGGTTTTAAATCTCTGACAGCTTAGTAAAACGTTATCAACGTTTTATAAATCGTTACAACGTTTGTAAAACGTCACAACGTTTGTATAACGTTATAACTTGATTCTTCTTTTGATCAGTTTGTTGCTACTGATTATTATAAAACGTTACCAACGTTTTGAAAATGTTCATAACGTTTTATCCCAATTTAATCAACCTCAAACATACTTTACCAAGCTTTTGATTTTACAATTTGTATTCTTGATAAAAGTCTTCGTGATTTCTTCAGTCCAAGCTTATTATATCGCAGTTCTTACTCTTCTTGGACCTATATGTTCTCAAAAATAGAAGAAATCGTAAAATTCAATAATTGTATGTTGCAAATTAGTCAAATAGACGTCAAAGATTATTGTACGAACAACAATCTCCCCCTTTTGGCGATTTGCAAAAACATACAATGTGAGTAAGTGCATAAATCGAAAATTTTCAAAAATTAGTTACCCAATTTTGATTTTGCATGTCAAGCTATTTGTACCAATTTCTTCCCCTTTTGGAAATCGACGAAATGGTGAAAAAATTAGCACTAATTTAAAGTGCTCCCCCTCAAATTATGCACTCCCCCTCAATTTAGTAATATGATACCGATAAAGCCCAAATGAAATAAAATTGAGAGATTACTCTAGCATTTTATACGACAATTTACAAATTCATTTCAATTAGCAATAGAAATGATTGTCAATTTGACAAATTGATTCATATATATCATAATGCACATAACAATGAACACTAGCCAACGTTTGGTGAGAATACTGTGTTTTTACCTAAAACGTTATAACGTTTGTGTAACGTTTTTGTGAAGCTCTCGGACTTTTGAAGTCTCACACAACGTTACCAACGTTTGGAAACCGTTACAATGTTTTCATTTGTACTTTTGCAATTTTGATCCCTTGTTAGATAACCGTTGTAACGCTTTAAAAACGTTACCAACGTTTTGAATGAAACTTTTACAATGTTAGCCCCTTGTCAGATAATCATTGCAACGTTTATAAAAATGTTGTGACGTTTCTAAAACGTTGGAACGTTTTTGAAATGTTTGTGTAACGTTTTGGTGCATCTTTCGGACTTTTGAAGTTTCATAAAACGTTACCAACGTTTCCCCAAAACGTTACCAATGTTTCCCCAAAACGTTACAACATTTATGGTGTGGTTTATCTCAGAATTTTGGCTAAGTATTAGAAGTAAAAACGTTACAACGGTTTCAGAAACGTTATGTAACGTTTTTATGGTGCCTTCGGACTTTTGAAGTTTCACAAAGCGTTACCAACGTTTTCAAAAACGTTATAACGTTTTGTTCCTGCAGGACAGTCTTTAAATGAACTATTTTGATTGCAATTAATTATATTGAAATAAGCTATGAATATGTCTATTCTCTAAGTTCAAGCATGCCTAATTTAAATCGTAATTCATTGTGTTGTTGAGTATTTAGGGGTTTTGTGAATATATGGCAATTTGTTCTTTGGTGTCGATATGTATGAGTTCAATTTCACCTTTTTCTATATGATCCCTAATAAAATGATGCCTTATCTCTATGTGCTTGGTTCTATAATGAAGCACCGGATTTAATCAAACACTCCTACCTTGTTTAATCTCCCCCTTTGTTTTTAGCAATTTGAATAAATTAGGGAAGATTTTGTATGAATTTAAACTAGTTTAGCTTTAGGAATCCAAACAACATTTGGGTTGTTGTCTCCATTCCTAAACCTACACTCTAAGGAGGTATGACCAATTTTGCAACAATAATTACAAAATGTAATTGATGGCTTTTGAGCAATAGAACCTTGTTTGAAAATGACATGGTATTTTGTTTTCACTTCATGAATTTTGTTCTTTGGATTAACAAATGACATATTTGTAATTCTAGATGTGACACTTTTGGTGTTGTTAGACTCAATTCTATTGTGATGTTGGGGAACATCTTTTGTTAAACCATTTCTTTGAGTTTGATTTTGTAAAACATTTTTATTTTTGAGTTCATAAAACCATCCATCCGGTCCTTTGAAATAAGTTTTGTTTGACCATTTTGGATTAAATGTGTTCCTATCACTATTTTGAAATTTTGTGTTCTTATAATTTTTATGATTATACTTATACCTAAATGCATGATTTTGTTTAGCATTTGAGGTTTGAGAGGTATTCCCTTTGTTTGACTCCTTTTGCAAGGAATTATTACCCTTTTTGATAAAAAATTGATAAGTAGAATACTTATCACAATTAAACTTAAGTTTACAATTTTTGGTGTTTGAAGTTTGTATATGTTTCCCTTTTCCTTTCGGGCCTTGTATGTGGTTAGATTCGAATGAGGATTGACCCTTCTCGAATCCAAGACCAATTTTATCCATTTTGCGATAAGATTGCTCATTGATTAAACTATCCACATAATAAGGATCTAGACTAGTGACATTTGAAAATTCACTAGGAGACCTTAATGCCCTATTTTCGGTCTCTAAGGTTTGAACTTTAACCTTTAATATGCCTATTTCACCTATGTGCGATGCTTTTAATTTTTTATTTTCAAGTTCTAACATATCATTTTTAGCAATTAATTTTTGGATAATACCTTCCTTTTAAACCAAGGTTCTATTTGAATCATCAATGAGAGATCGCAACCTAGATTCATTAGCATCGTGCATTAGGGTTTTATTTGTGAAAATGCTTGCATCATTGGTTTCTAACCGATTGGTACACAAGTCATGGTTGGTCTCATTTGTAAGTATACAATTTTCAATATCAATTTCTCCACTATATTCTTCACCACCTTCATTTACAAATTCTTGTTCGGTCTCATAACCATCAAGACTAAGAGTTGAATGTACCTCATTTGCAAAGCTAGTTGAGGCTTCAATTTCATCACCTTCCTCTTTGATGTTTCTTGATTTGACAAGGTCTTTAAGGAATTCAATGGTGGTCTCATCGGTGATATTTTTTCTTGCAATAATCGAGTCAACATCAATTGCCGAGAGACCTTCATCTATACTTGCCATCAATGCAAGGTTTGTCTCTTGTTCATTTTCCGACTCCGTGTCGGATTGCTCCACCTCGCTCTCATTCGAGAATAAAGCTTGCAAGGCTTTAGCCTTTTTCTTGGCCTTGTACTCGTCCAATTGGAAGCAAGTTTGAGTGGTGTGCCCTTTTCTATGACATGCGAAGCACATCACTCTTTTGTTCTTCTCTTCTCGTTCCTTGTTGTAATTTCTTTCGAGATCCAGCATATCTTGAAATATTTTGGATAGGAGAAGGGTGTTTTTGGAGGTTTCATGATCAATTTTATTTATAAATTGATCATTTGAGAGACAAGTGTTTGAGGAGCTAGAAGGTTTTCGGTTTTGAGCCGGAAAGGTCATGGTTTTGAATTTTGAACTTTGCTTTGGGTTTTCGGATTGCCGAAGTTTCTCTTCGAAGCTTCGTAAGTGTGCATAGAGGTCATCCGGTGTGAGTGAGTCATGTGTGTCTTGAATTGCTTCTAGCGCACTCACCAAGCCGGACCATTTGTCTCTCATGAGCATAATCCTCAATAGCTTCCCTACAATTTTATTGTTAGAAAGCGGTTCTCCCAATTTGGTAAATTCATTTTGGATATGCATAAGTCTATTATACATATCCTCAATGCTTTCGCCATCTTCAACTTTAAAGGTTTCAAATTTGGCTTCTAAACCGATTAATTTGGTTCGTTTAATTTGGGTATTTCCCTCATACCGATTTACAAGGGCATCTCACATTTCTTTTGCGATTGAAGAGCTACCAAAGATCAAGGCAATCGATTCACTAACCAAGTTAATTATGGCATTAATTGCAAGATCATTGTCTTTCTTGGTTTGTTTGGATTCGGGAGTCTCGATTTTAATGTCGGTGGTAGTGGTAGTGAATATTGGTGTATACCCCTTGTTAACCACATCCCATAACTCAAGAATATTTAGATAATTGATCATGGTTTTCTTCCAATGCATAAAATTTTTGGTCGAATTGCCAAAAATTAGGGGTTCCTTCACGGGTCTATAGGGTGCCATTTGACAAGTTGATCTAACTCTAATTAAGTGTGCCTTAATTTGAGTAACGTGCTCTGATACCACTTTGTTGCACTTAGGGGCACCTCTAATTGAACAAAAACTGAAAATAAATTGCAATTGAAAGTAAATAGATGAGTTTAGAGAAATTGACACGCGGGATGATAACGGAGTTCGACAAAACAATGACCTACGTCTCCGGGGCGTCGCAACCTCTTTCTAGGTGCGCATTTCTATTACCCAATATGAAAGGATTACAATTGTGAACTGTGAGCCCTTACAAAATGGGAAGTCACGGCCAACAAGAGATGAGTGCCGGCGAGCCCTTACAACCAAGGGAAGTCACACAAGCTACTCAAGAACAAGAGAAACACTCAATAGATCACTCTAACCTAATCTAATTAGAGATTAGTGAAGTAGGTTTGAGGTTGCTTGAGGGATTTTGAAGTTTTAAGCTCTCACAACAATGGAGTAGGCTAAGCTCTCAGAAAATCGCTTTTGAAATGATTAGGGTCGGCTGAGATCGATTTGAAAGTGATCCCTTCAGTCTATTTATAGTGACAGCTCAAAAATGAGCTGTTTGACATAAAACGTTACCAACGTTTTATTAAACGTTACAACGTTTTATTAAACGTTACAACGTTTTATTCAAATGCGATTTTAGGGTTTTAAATCTCTGACAGCTTAGTAAAATGTTACCAACGTTTTATAAATCGTTACAACGTTTGTATAACGTTATAACTTGATTCTTCTTTTGATCAGTTTGTTGCTACTGATTATTATAAAACGTTACCAACGTTTTGAAAACGTTCATAACGTTTTATCCCAATTTAATCAACCTCAAACATACATTACCAAGTTTTTGATTTTACAATTTGTATTCTTGATAAAAGTCTTCGTGATTTCTTCAGTCCAAGCTTATTATATCGCAGTTCTTACTCTTCTTGGACCTATATGTTCTCAAAAATAGAAGAAATCGTAAAATTCAATAATTGTATGTTTTTGCAAATTAGTCAAATAGACGTCAAAGATTATTGTACGAACAACATAAACGACATCAAAAACACTTTACCAAGTTTAGATTTTACAATTTACATTATTGATAAAAGTCTTCGTGATTTCTTCAGTCCAAGCATATTATACTATAGTTTTTACTCTTCTTGGACCTACATCATCTCAAAATAGAAGAAATCGTAAAATTCAATAATTGTATGTTTTTGCAAATTAGTCAAATAGACGTAAACGATTATTGTACGAACAACATAATGATGGTACCCCTTGTTCTATTAGGATTCTAGGTACTAAGATTATTTCTTTAACTCAATTTTGGTGTCAATCTAGAGGTGATGATTCTTTCTTTAAATTAAATCTTATAATACATTTTGATGTTAAGGATCTCCCAGATCTCATTCTGTTGAAAGAAGCAAGAAGTCCATAACCGACTCAAGCTTTGGACCTTCTGGTACAGGGTTCTGGGGATGGCAACCCTCCATCTCCAATGTCTGGCGACGAAGAAGATGAGGACTTATTAGATTTGTAGCTCTTAGTTTTATGCCTATTATGTTGTTTTTGTATTTTCTTATGATATTGTCTGCTTTTGTTTTGAACAGTTGTACATACTTCCCTTATTTGATTTTGGTACTAATTTTAGGTATTAGGTCAGATATGTATTAATTTCTGATTTCAAATGAAATCGGTGGTAAATACCACTATTTTTCAAAAAAATATAATATAACGAAATAAAAACTATTTTATGGTCAGCTGTAGAACAGGTACTTCAGCCATCGTGAAAAAAGAAGAGGTGCTTATTGAGAGAGAGAAGATGGAAATAAAATAAAGAGCTAGAAGAAAGGTCTCTCTTGATCAGGTGTTTTTGTACTTTATTAATGACGAATATCAACACACAAAAAAGACCGTCGAGGCGTCGACTGATGAAATATACGAAAAATAACTCCAAGAAGATTTTATAAGTAGTTTGTTAAGAATCGATTTTTGATTTACTGACAATAAAATATTTTTTAAGTAAAAGATTGCATGTTTAAAATTTAATTAAAAAACCCGATATAAATATTTAAAGTTGAAGATTTTGGTCCTCTCTTTATCTTAACACAGTAGCTAGAAGATAAGCATCAATTTTACCTAAAAGATGAAGATTTCATCTTCAGTATTTCAAAAACAAAAAAGTAAGTTGTGATTTTTTTTTTTTAGTAAAGATAGGAGGTCAAGTCATCCAACTATTTAATATTCTTATTATTATAACAAAGGATTTTTTTTTTTCTTCTGGGTTTCAAACTTATGACCTTATATATAGAGACCACGTGTCTTTATCACTAGAAATAAATTGTGATTATTACTTGAGGTGATTAATTATAAACTTTTTTCTATTTCACATACGAGTATTTCATTATTTCCGTAAAGTCAATTGGAAAAAGCGATTTTTTTTTTTTTTGTCGTGTTTTGGCCTCTCTTGACTTTTGATATTTATTTTAGACATATAAAAATTAGAGAATATTTCTAGGATCAAAAGAACTCAAACAAAGTATCTTTTGACTCGTAATTTAGACACCATATAATATTTGTTGGAAGCAAATGCGAAAAGGCATATTTAAATTTCTATCGTTATCATAATAATAAAATTAGAATTAAATAAACACTTCTGTCACATAAACGGAGGAAATCAACGGAGTTAGAGGAATAATAATTGCATATATAATTATTCTCATTGTGCAATGATATCCAGAACACCGTACAATAGTTTTATTTCAGGCTAATGCACTTGAATATGAGGTCTAGCTAAGTTACCTCATGTCTCTTGTGAAATCCCTCGTTTTATTCTCTCGTGTTACAGATTAAAAATGGACTATTTAACAGAGTCAGATCTTCAACTAATTATAACAGTATTTAGACACCTTTATAACTTTAAATTTTATTATGTTTATAAATTTAATTTAAACTTTAAGGGCCTGTTCGGCCGAATCACTGTTCACGTGAAAAAAAAAAGTTCAGTTCAACTGAATTTTTATTTTCTCACGAGAATAGTGTTTTTCAGTTCAATTCCTGTGCCTGTGCCCGTGCTCATTCTCATTCTCATTTTTCGACTGAACAGACTCTAAACAAATTTATATGATTCAACACTCCTATGTGAAAATTTGAATTCAAACTTCACCTACAATATATATTGTGTATTTTAGTTTCAATCACCAATCAATTTTTTCCAAGTTACATCCCTGACTCCCTGCTATTTAATTTTTTAAAAGACACTGAAAAATTTCCTGAAATTACGAGGGGCTCTCTGGAAGAAACCTAGGATAACGACAATTGCGTGGCCGCACCTTCTCCTGGTTTCATTGGTCCCTCTTAAAATGGTGGGGGACCCAAAACAAAGCAAATAAAAAATATATATATATAGTTGAGTATGTCGTATGATTAACTAATCAATAGTGACACCATTAAAAAATCCGAGTGCTATGACCCACACATGCGGATATTCAACTCGTGTCGACTTCAGGTTCAATTAATCAAAAATGCGCATCACTTTCAGATTTCTGGTACTTAGATATATAATTAGCACCGGCTTGCTAAATTAAAACTCTGGTAATAGCTTCGTCGTATCAAACTAGTTTATAGAACCATCTATTAACACATTAAATTATTTGCCAACTAGCCTGTTCACATTTTTTATTAAGCCCCTAACATTAATTAGATTTCGTAAATTACAAATACAGTAACTAGCCGTCATTATTTTGTATGAGATAATTATCACTTCTAATCTTTCCATATTAATTACAAATTGCACACATTTATTTGGTAAAAGAACTGACATACTAAAATCATTTGTTTTTTAAGTTTAATTGATAGATAATATAAATTTTATAAAAAATATATATTACTGATTTTACAAAAGGATTTTAGTTTTCCGAAATTTCTTTAGAAAATAATTAAATTTACTTAGTGTGTATTATCTGTGAATGTACTCCTATCTTGTTTATAAATCTTATAGAATTTGTGGTATTTTATTTTATTTTTATTATCAATACAATATATTTACTGGAGGTGCTTTTTTTAATTTAAAAAGAGGTAATGGTGCTGTAAATGGACTTTCAAATGGTTAGGCCGACAACATTGCAAATGGACTTTCAAATAATATGCCCTCGTTAATTTGAGGGTCTCCATGTATTATTTTTTTTCTTATGGTGTGTTATAAGAAAATAACTTGCTTTAATCATTTGATTATAAAAGTTGGCCCAAGGAATAGACTTGGTGCAACTCTTTTATTAAAACGACAAAAAGACAAACTGGTCAATTAATAAAAGCTACAAAGGGTACGAGATCATGACTTCGAAATTCATATATAACTATTTTGTAGATGAGGAGGATTAAAATGCATCCTCTTTTTTGTGCTCATAATGTGTATTTTTTTTATATATTTTTATTTTAAAATGTAAATAGTTGATTCGAACCTTTCAACATTTTTTTCATATTAAAATGTGTTTGGAGACCAAATTTTATATTTTTTGAAAATTTTTTATTATTTTTTCAAAATGTTTGAAAATCATTATTTTGTTGATTTTTTTTATTATTGTTTAGTTTAATCAAAAATTCTGAAAAAATAGTAAAAAAAATTTAAAAAATATAAAATTTGGTCTTCAAGCACATTTTAATACGAAGAACACGTTAGAAGGTTAAAATCGACTATTTGAACTTTAAAAATAAAGATATGAAGGAAGAGTGCACGTTAGGAGCACAAAAGGGAGGGTGCATTTTAACCCTCATCTTTGTAGATATTAAAATTTTGACACTTAGATATCTATTTTTCTCTCAAAAAATAATAAAATAAATGTTGTAAAGGCTCATCATAAATAAAATGAGATATTTTGATGGAAAAAATTTGACAAGATATTGATCATTTTGAAAAATTCCGATTAGTATAATAATAATTGATCCTTAAAAAAATTGCTGACTTTCATTAGAAGAAAAATCGTCTTGAACTCGTCCATTATTTTTAATTTTTATTGAGCAACGTATAAATTATGTACAATTTTAACAAATATAATTTATATATGAATTTGAAGTTTTATAAACAATTTATATTTATGAGAACGACATTGTACAATTAAAAAGAAGAGAAATGTTCTTGTACCCCGAGCCACCAAATCCGAGTCCATCCCCGAACTGGTTTAACTGGGTTTAACTGTCCGCTAATAACGGTAATTTATTAATTTTTCATTAATTAACGAATTGCTGTTTTAACGCATTGCAGTTTTACATTGATTGCTTTAAATATTAGCTTTGCATGCTTTTGTCTTGCGCTTTAATTTCGTGGACAGTCTGTTAGAAACAGTTGTAATCACCAATCCCCAAATTAGTCCCCCATATTGTTAACGGTCATCTATTCATTAATTAACTACTTACTTGAACGCACTTTAAAGTACTTTAAAGTACTTTAAAGTACAATTTAAACTCAATTAGCTCGAGGATGTGATGGGGGATTGGTTCTAATTTTAATTATGCAAATTAATAGCTTTTTATATTTAATAACTAAAAATACAGTCTCCATTTTGAACAAGTAATCCATTAAATGAAGATTTTTCAATGTTTGTAAACACAGGTTTATATGCTTTAAAATATATTTGAAGAATAAGTTTTAAAATGTGTTTGTAAACACAGGTTTATATATTTGTAATACAGATTTTTTAATTTTTGTAAACACTAGTTTATATACTTTAAAATGTATTTGTAAACACAGGTTTATATGCTTTAAAATATTGTTTTCTTGCCAGTATATATTGATTTACTTGCACAGGTTTATATGCTTTACACACATGTTTATATGCTTTAAAATGTTGTTTTCTTGCCAGTATATATTGATTTACTTGCACAGGTTTATATGCTTTACACACAGGTTTATATGCTTTAAAATGTTATTTTCTTGCCAGTATATATTGGTTTACTTGCACAGGTTTATATGCTTTACACACAGCTTTATGTGCTTTAAAATGTTATTTTCTTGCCAATATATATTGGTTTACTTGCACATGTTTATATGCTTTACACACAGGTTTATATGCTTTAAAATGTTGTTTTCTTACCAGTATATATTGGTTTACTTGCACAGGTTTATATGCTTTACACACAGGTTTATATGCTTTAAAATGTTGTTTTCTTGCACAGGTTTATATGCTTTACACACAGCTTTATATGCTTTAAAATGTTGTTTTCTTGCCAGTATATATTGGTTTACTTGCACAGGTTTATATGCTTTACACACAGCTTTATATGCTTTAAAATGTTGTTTTCTTGCCAATATATATTGGTTTACTTGCACAGGTTTATATGCTTTACGCACATGTTTATATGCTTTACACACAGGTTTATATTGTTTTGTAAATAATTGTTGTTTCGAAGTAGTAGTTTCATTGTTATTTAATAGAGTTTTACATGCTTAGAAATTGGCATTATTGGGACAAGTTCTAAATTTATGATTGTTTCGAAGTAGTAATTTTATTGTTATTTAACAGAGGTTTGCATGCTTAGAAATTGTAATTGTTGGAGTTTTGACTAACATAAAATAATTGATGAGGCTGCTAACAATTGTTGTTTCGAACCAGTAGTTTCATTGTTATTTAATAGAGCTTTGCTTGCTTAGAACTAGTAGTTTTGACTAACATAAAATTCAGAGCTGTAAACATTTTAGTGGGGGACGCGCTCGGGTATTGGTACAAATTTAGAGCTTTAAATTTTATGCTCGGGGACAAATTCGGGGATTCGTTTTTATTTTTAAAAATGAAAAATTAACTCATTTATAATGAAAGTTAAACACTTGAATGCAGTTGTTTAAATGCTTTTCTTTATATGTTTAAATTATCCGATTGTTTCGCTGCATTTGGTGGTGCCTTTGTTAATTTTTTTAACAGAGCGTTTTTCTCTTCATGCAGCAAAATTATGTATAATAAAGAAAGATTGATACTGTTATTGCGCTGTATAAAGTAAAACCTGATCTTTTTATCGCCGACATTCTAGAAAGTTGGAGGACACGTGCGGATATTTTGTTTGAGGTACAATTATCAGCTTCCTAAAAAAAATAGACAGTCAACAAAATCATTCTTTAGAAAAAAATAAAAATAAAATAGAGACGGTGGATGTTTACTTTTGAAGATTTTATATACACTATACAGCAATTCAATCACTCAGAAATTAGAGCAAAATAAACCGGTACTGGCCTACTGGGACTGGGACAAAAAAAGAACCCAACCTCTTTCTCTCAAATGGGGAACTGCGCCTCAGCAGAGTATTTGGAGAAACAAGAAATCGACGAAAATGTGGTATACATGGTCGACGAAGAAGCTCCGATTTCAGAGAAAGATGGGACGAGAAAAATCGCTTCACTCTTCTCTCAAAGGGGGAAGAAAGGTCCCAATCAAGATACAGCGATTCTCTGTCAGGTACATATAATTGGTTTTAGTCTTGATTTACGCTCATCGGGATCGAATAGGTTATTCAATTTCCATGTTTTTACGTTAAATTGGGTGACCAGTAGGTTTTAATTGTGTAGAACAGTGAACTGCTCTTTCTATATCAAAACTTTTGGGGGCGATTAGTCGGATCAGTTAACTTCAGAGGGGAGGTTAGATGAGGAGAACTTGGTTCAAATTATCACGGCTGCAATCAAAGTTACTGAGTATTATTTTCTAGTGCAACAGAGAATTACAAACTATTCTGTTTTTCTATTTTAGGGAACTATTTTAGTTCTCCCTGCTTTGGTATTTTATTTTGTTTCTTTTTGCTTGCCCTGTGAATTTTGACTGTTGATTCAGTCTGTAATTTTTTTTTTTTCAGTAGATTCAAGGATGCATTGATTATTCTCAAAATCAATTTAACTAACTATTTTCAAAAAAAAAAAGCCGCCGTACACCTGCCAAATTTTACCTGTGCACTTATTTTGAAAGGAGGAAAAAGATTGTATGGGCAGGTCAAATGAAGGTTTGTAGAATATGAAAGTGGACATCTTCTCTAGAACATTTAGGAGCATGGTTGTACCAGTGGATAGTTTAACCAGACAATCTTATTAGATGCATGTTTTTGTAACAAAAATGATGTGTTTCATACTAACACTGTAGGTATAAGAAGGAAAAAAAAGAAGGAAAGTGGGTGAAATTGGAATTAACAATTTTGATGTTTTCTCTGTGAAGGGATTTGGAAAGGGGAACGGAATCTTCTGTGGTGTGTTTGACGGGCATGGTCGTATGGGACATGTGATTAGCCGTCTCGTAAGAGACTACCTTCCTTTCTCGATACTTAGCCAGAGAAACAACTCTTTCCTCTCCAGGGACGAGTCGAACTTTAGCGATGAGAATAGTGATTGTCGTGTTGGTCTTGAAGCACATGACACACGTTGTTCAAATTTAGCAATGTTTGAGGATTGGAAACAGGCATGCATTAATGCAATGAAGGCTGTGGATTGTGAACTCAGGTTCAAGCCAGGATTAGATTCCTCTTTCAGTGGCACCACAGCTGTTTACATTATTAAGCAGGTACATAAAAAGTTATTACTTGCCCCTACAAAGTGAGAGTTATTACTTGCCCCATGCAAAATATTACACCACCTGTTCTAAATTTGTTGAAGAAGTATTCAAACTATCCTATCTCCCTTTTTTATGTAGAGAGAAGATGTAAAAAGAGAATAATTTTGTAATGTTTCCAACTGATGTACTATGTCTCTGCAATATTCTCTAATTTGTTGGGAGTATGCATGATTTTTTTCTTTTTTTACACATGTCTGCAATTGCCCCTTCCATGCCAAAAGAAGAACGATACCTGCACTGTTCCCCAATTTTTCCTTAATATACATTATTCTCTATGCAATGTTATTCATTATCTTGTTGGTTTCTCTTGCATTTTATTAATTAGGGGCAGGACTTAATAATAGCAAATCTTGGGGACTCGAGAGCAATTTTGGCTAGCATTTCAGAAGATGGTTGTTTACAAGCCAAACAGCTAACTACTGACTTCAAACCCAATATTCCTCGTGCGTCTCTCTCTCTCTCTTTCTATTTTTTATATATTATCCTCTCATATATTTTAGTTTTGCAAGTTAAAAAAATTTGAATTTTATGCCAGGACTGAACATGAGTTTAAACATTAACATAGAAGATAAAAAATGAAAGAATGAAAAAGGATGACCTATGAGTATAGGAATCAATCTATTAAACATGAACTTAAGCATCAAACCTAACATTTAGAGTACCATTCCTTCAGAAAAAAAATAAAAAAAAGAAGAAAACATGAACGCAAATATTAACATTAAATTTCCTTATTGTTTTGTGCAGAGGAGGCAGAGAGAATCAAAAAACACCACGGTCGGGTGTTCTCCCTAAGAGACGAACCTAGTGTGGCACGTGTATGGTTGCCAGACGAAAATTACCCCGGCCTAGCCATGAGTCGTTCCCTTGGAGATTTCCAATTAAAGCACCATGGCGTCATTTGCACCCCTCAGGTTGTTTACCATCGGATCACTGACCGAGACCTGTTCATTGTTCTGGCCTCTGATGGGGTAAGTGCATGTGCAAAGAGAAAACCTCTATTATTTTCTTAGGTAATTTGTTACAAGGGCAAAGTGTGATATGTTTTTTCCTTCTTACTCTATTTGATAGGTATGGGATGTGCTCCGCAATGACAAGTAGTCTCCACTGTATACAACACTAAAAATAAACTGGAGGCTTCCAGGGCCATAGTAGAGGAGGCCGTGCATGCATGGTCGAAGTATCCTTCTTCTAAGATAGATGACTGTACAGCTGCATGCCTTTTCTTAAATGACAATAAGCAATTTTACGGGGAGAAACATGGTCCCACATCAGTTGCGAAATA
>JARJHM010001189.1:0-55554 GCA_033356055.1 Carex pumila | reverse complement strand
AAATAAATAAATTTATTTATTTTTTATTTAGTACACATTAGGTGCTTAATGAAATTATTAAGAAGTTTCTTGTTTGCTATTGTCATATAAATAACGTCTTTTGTGTATTGAGCCAAGTGGTGATTGGAAAATTTTTTAATTCTCACCATAGGCATACACATGAAATCCTTACAGAGTGGTATCAGAGCTTTGGCTTATTTTTATGACAATTAGACTATTTAATTAGTGCTAATTTAATTGCACAAGTGTTTAGTTAACTATCTCTCAAGTTTCTTGTTCATAGATTTGTCAATTTTTGTTCTTAAGACATTAAATTATTTTGGTATTGTTTGAATCAAGAATTTTTATGGATCTAAAATTCCTACATTAGTTTATGATATGTAGATGGAGATTCTAAAATAAAACTGGGAATTTAGACTGTTTTATTAAGATAAACAAAAATAACAAAACAGGTACAGCGCAGTTTTTCTGTGCTCTGTTTTTCTGTTTTTGTTAAGATTCAAAATATCATATCTACAATTTGGCTGAATGGAATTTTGTGTGCCACCTATCATTAGAAAGATAGTGAAGTCTAGTTTCTGAAAAACTATATTTTTCAATACAAAAATATTAAAGATTTTGTGTGAAATTAAAGATTACAGAGACAACTACAATCTGTTTTCAGAAATGAAACCCGAGATTGAAATGTAATTTTCTCACAAACTAATAAATATTTTTTTGTGTTCTTTATATTTTCAGAAAGGTGCTTAAGTCTAGTTTTCAAAAATGTATGGTTTGAATTTTAGTTCGAAACACATAATCTTGGACATAGAAAACATTGACTGGTGCGCAGCAGACCAAAACTGAAAATTTTATAACTTTTGGTCTTACCATCTTGGAATATTAATTTTTCACAAGGGCTATTGTGCAAAATCTGAAATATTAGATCTCATTCAAATTTAGGACAGATTAAGGACAAATGAATTATGAATTAATGACATTAAAGGTTTTAATTAGCTATAATGGCAATTAAGAATGAGTTAATGACATTAATGATAATTAATTGACAATAAATGACAATTAATGACAATCAATGACATTAATGATATTTTATTGACAATAAATGACATTTAATGAATAAATGTTTATTCAATTGAAATCATTTTTAGGATTTAAAATGATTTAGATGAATTAAGAAATTGAGAGATATAGGCTTAACTAAATAAGATTGAATAGTGCGGCAAGATTGCACATGTGTACTAATTTTGTTTTGCAGGAGGATTGTGGGTTTTGTATGGCTCAAGATTTTCAATGCCTTGTATGTTGTAATGAATGATGTGTATGCATGTTTGTAATGCGGCCTAAGGTGCCCATTGAAAATTAATTAGAATAATTAAATTATGGCAAAGATGTTAGGTTGCCATTTATGTATTAATTCATTCATGGCTTGCATGCCACTTAGAATTTAGGATTGGGTAATTCTAAATGTAAATTTCATTTTATTTTAGAGTAGTTCTAAAGATAGAATGATAAATGGGTGGATGCTTGTCACACCCCGTAGCCAACCTGTACAAAAATGCGACAGGGTCCCTGCCGTAAACATACAGTTTCCCGTATGCCTACAAGGCAATTACGATTCATTTACTCAATTTCCCATAAATCCCAAATATATAACCCCATTCAACAAGCAATTAAACAATTCAACACAATTCTGAGAAAACAAATATAAACATAACTCCTGATTCAGTTCAAAAGACACCAATATACATCACATCATACAAAAACTACGTATATGCACATATACGTAGATAACATATTACAACCACAAAACCAAAATCTAACAGGTATCATAGAAACTCTGGTAGAAGGACAAATACCGAGGCCTAAGACTGTCGTGCCTCACCGCTCCCTACTGCACCAGAACCTGAAAAGGATAACCCAACGGGTATGAGAATAAAATCTCAGTGCGATAATTTGCCACATACGAACCCCTGGACTTGCAATCTAACTTTATTTTCAAAAAGAAATTATCAACAACGTATTGTACATGTATAACATTATATAAACATGAATGCATACCTGACAGCAGATAATCAAATGAATTACAACACAAGAGTATTAAATCGAATTTCAAATCACAACAATTGGGCTTAATTATTTTAATAAGTCTGGTAGCACTTACCGATGTACCACCCAGCTGTACCACAAACCCGTCGACAACGGTAGGGTTCCAGACACCTACCGAAGGCCACCCTACTGTACAGTATATGACACCCATCGGTAGTGCTTGGCTTAACCATTTCCTAACTTTCTAGTTACAAGTCATATTCAGAAAATTCATTAAGAATCATAATCTCAACCGACCATTCAAACGCATATCTCATCAGATCATGCATACGACATCTCACACTAGTCACTCATATTACTACCATTCACAACTAGTTTCATACTGCTCCTGCCCCAACCGGTCTGGGGACTTACACGAGCCTCAGAGACTAAAGCTTTAGAATCCTCCCAAAACCCGTGCACCAGGTTTTGCAAATTGGTCACACTTTGGTGATCCATAACATACCATTTCATCTCATTTCCAATTCCAGTGACTTTTCATCTACAATCAGATCATAATAGATCGACACAAATGTATTCAATACCAATATGCAAGTCAATCAACTTACCAAAATTCGAGTTCGATAATATTAGGGCATGAAATGCAAATGCACAATTCATATAATGCAATCAACAAGAATATTCAACATGTCAATAGAACTACAATTTAATTCTGAAAATAAAATATCAGACAAGTCCAGAAATCCCGCACCTGAGTACGCTGCTCTTAAGTAAATCTTACGTCTTAAACTCCTCGAGGTTCCGTACGCTGTTGCCTTATCAATTCTATTTAGAATATATACCATTAGGGTTTAATTAGCTTATAATTGCTATATAATTGACATTATATGATTACGATTCGATACCCCTTCGATTAGGTTTAAAAATACTCAATTATTACAAATCTGCACATTAATTGCGGCCCGTAATGGTGTTGTTGCGGCCCGCAGTACCCACAGAACAAACTAATAGAAATTGGCTAAGTATTGGGTTCTCTACGGCCCGTAAAGAATCTGTTGCGGCCCGCAACATTAGACCTGCTTACGACTCCAGAGCCATTTTATTGGACCTGTGATTATTGCAGGCCCGCAACCAATTTTGTTACGGCCCGTAGCCATCACAGCTAAAGAATTGGTTAAGTACCAGATCATGTTGCGGCCCGCAGGGCTTTCTATTGCGGCCCGCAATTCACATGCAGAATTCAATTGTTTAGTTAGAACTTGTTTCGATCGATGCTCGGTTACGACTTATGGTTGCTATGCTTTGGTGCAGTTTAAAGTGTATATCTACTTGGTTCATTCAAATTTTTAGTCTATTCAAGTGATAATTCGGTCGATACCATTTTAGCAACTCGATTAAATAATAACTTGGATTTTTAATCAAAATAAACAAACAAATTTCATAACTCTCATAATTCCAAACCCTAGTAAATTTCCAAAACCCTATTTCACAATTAAACTCAATTAATCAAACAAAAAATGAAATTGAGCACATATATAGCAACTAGAAGCTCAAATTCAACTTTAAACCAAATAAAACTGAATCGAATCGAAACTTAGGGTTTTGAATAGAATCATGAGAGATGGAGAAATATACCAAATTAATTGCTTAATTGCGTAGAGGGCTTCGTTCTGATCTCGAATCTACGGACGGTTCGATCGATCGCGAAATTTCCTTTCTCTCCCTTTCTTTCTTCCTTTTCCTTGCCCTCACCCGCTCTCCTCTTTTTTTTTTTTTCTCACGGTACCAACATGGTACTGGATGGTACAAGAGAAGCTTATGACAAGCTTTTGGGTATTTTGCAAATTAGTCCTTCAATTTTTTTATTTATTACATAAGGTTGTATATTTTGCACATAAAACCTCTTATTAAATTTTTTATACCTCTTAGACCTTCCAATTTGATTATTAACATATATATATTCACTCAATTATATATATAAAATTATAAAAACTTATATATATATATATATTTATATATGTATGTTTTATTTATAGAAATTTCTTTATGTAGTTTTAAATGCAAAATTTATAATTATACCATTATATATATATATTTTTTATAATATTTCTTATAGTGTTACAATGCTTGTAGCTTAGAATAGTATCTTTCATGAAGGTGATTGATAGAGCTACAAGAATGCAAGCGGGAGCCATACAACCCACGAAGCTTGTGAATATATGATACATTTTTTGGATAGGATAGGTATTGTTTGTATGAATACATGACCTACCAAAATTATCAAAATTATTATATATTTGCTAAGTCCATGAAAAATTTAAGAATATCTTTCCTTCTCATTTTATCCACTTTAAGCTAGTAATTAGGAATAAGCATGAGTGTGATCTTAATTGCTAGAAATTGTGGAACTTACATGAATTCGTTGTTAGGCCATAAATGAGTGGGAGTTGTGTGAGGCACATCTTCTTATTCATTATGTGGAAATAACTTATTCATGCATGTTGACCAATAAAATGAGTTTTGTTATAACAAATCACCAAGATCTAGGCTTGGGTTTTGGGAAAGAGAGTTTTATTAAGAAATTGAATTATTTTTCTTAATGAAAACGACAGGAGTCATAAAGTTAAGTTTTTACTTAAAGGTTATGATTGGTAAATGATACCTACCTGGACAAATATCTTAGATGAGTCTATATATTTGAAAAGGATCTTGAGTGATTAACAAAACGGACAAACTTTAAATTTTGTTAATACAAATTTATAAAATCATGAATATTAACATATACCCTTAAAATGAAATTTTTGTAGCTATGTCTACACTTCCAAATTTTTTGCGTTCTATGGTCGAAAAACACCCCCTTGCTAATGATGGGTCAAACTATTCCGATTGGTTCCTCAAACTAAACATCGTGTTGTGCTTCAAAAATCTCTTACACATTCTGGATGGCAATTTCCCAAATGAGAAAGAGAAAGGAAAGCCAACTGATGAAGAAAATGAGGAACAAAAGAAATGGAATGATCAGCAGCAAATTGTGCAAACAGTGATCTTGGCTAGTATTGGCGATCAGTTGCAAAGAAAGTTCCTTGATACTCCATCCAAGGAAATTGTGGCACAACTAGAGAGGATGTTCACTGATAGTGTTTGCAAGGAGCACTATAAGACCACCATCGCACTCACAAGGTGCAAGATGATGGAGGGTGAATCTGTCTTAGTGCACTTTTTCAAAGTACAAGGATATCTAGAGAAGTTGGAGAAATTGAAGTCTCCAATACCTGAGGACATTGCTAAGGATCTCATTCTGGGATCGCTTCCATACTCTTACAAGGATTTCATCATGCATTATCACATGCGTGAAAAGAGTATGACAATGAATGAGATCCATAATGCCCTCAAAACTGCTGAAGTTGACATGGAAAAGACAAAGGAGAAATCTGTCATTGCCATTGCACCAAATAGCAAGAAGATTGCCAAGAATAAAGGCAAGACAAAGAGCAAGACAAGTAAAGCGCGTTCCTTATTCAAGGGCAAAAGTGGAGGGGCTCAAGCGAGCACCTCTAAGGAAAGTAAGGTTAAGAACTTTCCTAGTTCCAACACTGAATGCTTCTATTGCCATGAAGAGGAACATTTCATGAATTGCACCAAGTACAAGCGTGACTTGGATGAAGGCAAGGTTGAATGCAAGCGCCCTAAAGGTATACTTGTTATTGAATTAAATTTAAATTTACCCACAACTATCCAAGATTGGGTAATGGATACCGGATCATGTGCTCACTTAGTTTCTAATGTGCAGGCACTAAGGGATAGGAGACCTCTCTCGAAAAGAGAGGTGGTAATGAAGGTTAGGAATGGTGCAAGTATCCCTGCGGTTACTGTTGGCATTCTCGATCTTCATTTATCTAGTGGTTTATGTTTAAATTTAAAGGATGTTTATTATGTTACTTCTATTTTTCAAAACATTATTTCTGTATCATGTTTGGATGCAGAAGATTTTTTGTTTTGTAATAAATAACTCACTTATAGTTATTAAGAAGAACGGTCTATTTTATGCAAATGTTTTCATTTCAAATAGATTATATTTGCTTGATTTAGATGATGATAAACATATGTTGAACATCAATAACAAGAGACTCAAGATGTCTCAAATAAATGAGACACTCTTGTGGCACTATCGCCTTGGTCACATAAACGAGAAACGCATAAAGAAATTGCAGCAAGCAATTGGAACATGTGAATCTTGTTTAATTGGAAAGATGACCAAATCACCATTCAAGAAGAAAGGTGAGAGATCAAATGACTTATTGGAATTGATACATTCTGATGTATGTGGTTCAATTTGTACTAGTGCAAGAGATGGTTATAAGTACTTCATTACCTTCATAAATGATCACAACCGATTTGGTTATCTGTATCTTATGAAGAACAAGAGTGAATCCTTTGAGAAATTCAAAGAATACAAGAATGAAGTAGAGAACCAACTTGACAAGAGAATTAAGGCTCTATGAACTAATCATGGAGGAGAATACTTGAGTAATGAGTTTAACACATATTTGAAAGACTGTGGTATTATACCACAACTTACTCCACCCGGGACACCACAGTGGAATGGTGTTTCTGAGAGAAGAAATCGAACCTTACTTGATATAGTTCGTTCAATGATGTATCAAACATAACTACCTTTATATTTTTGGGGTCATGCACTCCAAACTGCAGCTCACACACTAAATATTGTTCCATCTAAATCCGTTGAGAAAACTCCACATGAGTTGTGGATGGGTAAACCACCCAACATATATTTTCTCAAAGTTTGGGGTTGTGAAGCATATGTCAAGCGTATGATCTCAACAAAACTTGAACCCAAAACGGATAAATGCTTCTTCATTGGATACCCAAGAGAAACAAAAGGGTATAGCTTTTGGCACAGGTCAACGAATACTATATTCGTTAAGAAGGGTGCAGTATTCTTAGAGAAGAAGTTTCTCGAAAGAATCAAAAGCGGTGATAGTAGGATGACGCTTGAGGAAACTCAAGAAGACCTACAAGTAAGTGATCATGAGATGAATGACATTCAAGATGATCATGAAATATCACACGAAGCTCCTTTAATCAGTGGGAGTACAAGTAGTATTATTCCCTTAACTCGAATTGAGCATGAATCTATTCCGCAAGAAATTGTGGAAGAAGTTCAAGAAGCTCAATATGAGTCACAAGAACATAAAGAGCTTAGAAGGTCGACAAGGGATAGAAGAAGACCTGAATTTTACATGGGTCTTCATGAAGTCTTGGTAATAAATACCAAGGATCCCTTGACCTACGAAGAAGCAATGAAAAGACTCTAAAGCATGGCAAGAAGCCATGGGATCCGAAATACAATTCATGTATGACAACTAAGTATGGAACTTGGTAGATCTTCCTAAAGGATCGAAAGCCATTTGAAACAAATGGATTTTCAAGAGAAAATGGACATGAATTACCACTTGACAACGTACAAGACAATACTTGTAGCAAAAGGTTTTACTCAAATTCAAGGAATTGACTATGATTAAACCTTTTCACCAGTTGCCATGTTTAAATCTATTCGGATTATGCTAGCTATTGCCGCATTTCATGATTATGAAATATGGCAGTTGGATGTCAAAACAGTTTTTCTAAATGGAAAATTGGATGAGGAAGTATATATGATACAACCTCAAGGTTTTGAAGATCCAAAAAATAGTAGCAAAGTGTGTAAACTTCAGAGAGCTATTTATGGCTTGAAGCAAGCATCTAGGAGTTGGAACAAGCGCTTTGATGAAGAGATTAAAACCCTTGGATTCATTCAAAGTAAGGAAGAACCTTGTGTATACAAGAAGGTTAGTGAGAGCCATATTGTGTTCTTAGTCTTATATGTCAATGACATATTGTTGATAGGTAATGAAAAATCTTTGATGGAGCAAACAAAGAACTCATTGAAAACAATATTTTCAATGAAAGACATGAGTGAGGCTTAATATATCTTAAGTATCAAGATATATAGAGATAGGTCTCGTAAGCTCATTGGTCTAAGTCAAAATGTGTATATTGATAAAATCTTGGAAAGGTTCCATATGGAAAATTCCAAGAAAGGAAATGTACCAATGAGTGTGTCTGTGCAACTTAGCAAGTCACAGTGTGCAACAGCACACAAAGACATTGAATACATGAAGAATGTTCCCTATGCTTCAGCCATAGGTTCCATCATGTATGCTATGACTAGCACAAGACCCGATGTCGCGTATGCTCTAAGCATGACAAGTAGTCATCAAGCTTCACCTGGTCCTAATCATTGGACTATGGTCAAGAATATTCTTAGGTACCTGAAAAGGACCAAGAATAAGTTTCTTGTCTATGGTGGTCAAAGAGAGCTCATTGTAAAAGGCTATACTGATGCTAGTTTTATGACAGACCCAGACGATAGAAGAAGGCAAAATTTCATTGTTATGGGTTGACACCAACAGCAACACAGCTGATCCCTTCACTAAGCCGTTATCACAAGCCAAAAGCGAAATTTATTTCGAGTCCATAGATCTACAAGATCATGGAGATTGGCTTGAAGACTAAAAATGACTTCTAGTTTTAGAGTTTATGCATTTATTATGTATATGAGAAACTTTAAAAACAAGTGGGAGACTGAAGGATGTGTGTTTTGAAAGTTATCTTTTAATAATAATTTATGTGTTGTTCATGATTTTATTACGAATATTATTATTCTTGTTCCTTGAGATTTATATGTTATATCTTTGGAAGTATTCAAGAAGATGCTCTTGGTCTTGAATCATAGAACTCCTAAGATGAGAAACATTTAATCACTAAATAAGTTCACAATCGTGGTAATTAAGTAGGAACATTAATTACCGAGGAAGATTGTCATGTAGATTAAAGTACATTGAAGTTCTATAAATGTTGATAAAGGATTATCATTTAATTACATGAATATATAAAATGTGTATTTTATATATTGAGCATGACCTAAATGAATGGAACATTATATGGATTGTGTTTTGTGTCATTAATGTTTCCATTGTGTCTTTAGAATCTTATATATGAGATGTGTAGGTTTTTCACATGAGAAGCATATAATGTGATTGCTATTTAAATACTATCTTATGATGGGAATAAAATAGCAGTTCGTTGTGTACAACTTGTGCGGGAGAAATCTATATGTTAATATTATCATTGTCCCTCAATTTGAGTTATGATATTACTGGGCCCCTTGGTAAAGTGGAATTATATCGCATGCAATATAACTGATGTAGTTATAATTATAATTCACTTGAGAGACCAAGAAAACGAATATAATGCAAAAATGACACGATCCTATTTTGCATATTATTCATAATATCATGTGACAAGGATAGACACAAAATTAGTGGATTGAGTAAATGATTTACTATGTCGTTTGGATAACTATAATGTAATGATAGAACCTCTTATAGTCAATAATATAAAGTTTTATATTATTGCCAAGATGACATAGATCCTCTATACGGTCACACCAACTGAAGAGAAACAACAAGTATTTTACATTTCATAATGATGTATAAGATAAAATACATGTGATGAAATGCTAAAATAAAATGTCATAATATGACATGCTTAGACCATAAATAAATGGGAAAATTGTGAGATTGCCACTACAAAATCTTCAAAATGTGAGAATGCCACTACAAACTTCAAAATGGTGAAAATGCCACTATAAAACTTCATTAATTGTGAAAATACCATTTATACTGTATTGTTATACTATTTTTATTAAAAATTAATTGAAAAAAACTGATTTGATATACGTATTTATGTATTTCCAATTTTACCCTTCATACAATTAAAAGAGTTATTTGCCACCGTATGCCTCTCAGTTCAAGCCTCCAAGCGAATCCTCCTCCCTAACCGCCGCCGCCTCCTCCTCCTCCCCAATCGCCGCCACCTCCTCCCTAATCGCCTCCTCCTCCTTCCTAATTGCCTCCTCCTCCTCCTCCTCTCTTCTCAGATCAGATCCCTCTCCTCTCTTCTCAGGCCATTGCGGAGAACTGAAGGCAAGCTTACGGATTTGCCAATGGTTTTGGGTGCATGTGTGGTGCTCCATAAAATTTGTGAGATGAGAGGGGAGACGATGGATCCGGAGCTGCATTTCAATTTATCTGATGATGATATGGTGGCAGACAATGCAATTCGATCAGTCACTGCTATGCAAGCCCGAGACAGCATTGCACATAATTTGTTGCATAGTGGACGTGCCGGCATGACGTTCTTTAACTAGGGTATTCATTTTTCAGAGGTATTTACTTGAAACTATAATTTTACGGGGAGTTTTAGCTTTTTCTCCTTTTATCTTCTGTCAAGGATAGAATAGGCAATCTATAGATGCAGTGTTGTTTGATTGGTTGTAAGTTATAGTGGTGAGGTACTTTTTATTTGTTTGTACCACTTACTAGTAAAAAAATATTAGGTAGTTTATGGAATAATTAATTGATTGTTATGTTGTTTATTTTTTTTTTCCTCATAAAAGTGAGGTTCAGTATTTACGGATAAAGGATTTTGCTTATTTATTCAATTGTTTTCTATCTGGTAAAATAACATTGCTTTGAACTTCACTTTAAATTCGAAGTGAAGGACCAATTGAAGGTCAGATTTATAATAAAATGAAAAAACAGGTGTAAATAATGTTCCAATTTCGGTCATATTATAGTCAAACCAGTATTACCGCCTGTACTGGTATATACCAGTTCAAGACAGTACAGTTACCGTACAAACCAAATGAATAATGTTTCAAGCGTTAAATGCAGCAGTAACCCTAATCGCCTCCTCCACATTTTCTGGTACCGAGCCTACTCAACCGCATCCTCCTGAGGTCAGTGAACTATGGATTGAAGATAATTTCATTATTCTTATAGCTAAGTTCAAATAAAGGTATCCCACTGTTCTTCAAAGGTTCATGTCAATTTTTATAACCATTAAGCCAACAGAGGTACTGTTTTTTAATTTCAGGTTAAGAAGTTGTTGTTAAAACTGCGAGAAGTACAAGCATAAGAGCAACAGAAAATGCATAGCATAACTAGAATTGTATTATCGGACAGCTATACTTGGTTATTGGTAAAAGTGAATGAGTTTTGAAGGCTCAAGATTATACATAGCACAGCCCATGAGTGTGCTATGGTTTTTTTTTTGCTGCAACTGTTTGTTTTGTAATTTAATTCGTTTTTAACATCCTTTTCACTCTAATTTTGTGTTATTATAGATGTCAATTGTAACTAGGTAGGAAACTACGAATGGAGATGTAACCATGTTTAGTGGTAATTGTTGTGCTTTGTTTATTTGAGTGTGATGTACTTTTTTTTTTTAATTTGAACATGTTTATTAATGAAATGTTGTTATGGAAATGTTGTTTATTTGAATGAATGTGATTTATGTACCTTTTCATCAATGTGTATTATTTTCACTTTTTTTTTTAATGTGATGAGGCTTATTGATGTCTAGTAACTATCTAGATTTGTTCACACATGTACCATTTTCAATATGAGAATAAAAAAAATGAAAATAAAAACAAAAAAGTCAAATTTGATCAATAATATTTTATTTGCAAGTGGCAATACAACACCATTACATAGTACTTGAGCATACAAAATTAAGGCAACAGACACCATAGATAGAATCAGAAATGAAGTTCCAAAATCAAGGCAAAAGTTACAAATAAAAGAAAAAATAAACAAAAGCAAAAATTGAACCAGGAACCATAGTTTTTTTTTTTTTTTTTAAACCTTCCGTTACTTGATTCCTCTAGCTTATTTTGTGTACGTCCTTTTGTTTTCGAGACTTGTGGATCAACAACAACAGGGGTATTAGGAGCATCGAGTCTGCTTTCTTCCACTTCAACAGCTTCTTTGGTAAAATTCTTAGACAACAACAATATACCAAGGGATGGCAGCAAAAAAGAATCCAAATATGAACCTTCATGTAAAAAAAAGTCTCAATTAGCATTTAATTTCTCTTAAACAAACTAAATCAAATGAACTTTTTGAGAAATTGAACTTACAAAAACCAGCCTATCCCCAAGCCACAACAAGGTAGACTGCAAAGTGTTACTGGTTGGCCGTCAGCAATTGTACCATAACCTTTAAAAAACAAAGTAAAAGTTAATTATAATTAAATTAATTTAATGATATGTTGGAATTACTTTAAACGATTATGTGATTTTTTCAAGGGTAGTAACTAGGAAATAAAAAAGGGGTTCAATGAGTGCAATTTGTACTATTAAACCAATAATTCATCCAATAATTTACATACTGCTGATATCAGTTCAATAACTAAAACCCAGTTCTGTAATCTCCATCCATTTTCCACAATCAACCCAGAACACTCATCTCAGTCCAATTAAGACTTTCTTTTTGTTAAGAAACGAAAAAACCCCAAATGAGGCTTGTTCATCAGATTTAGCATCAATTGTAAATATAAAAAATAAAGGTAAAACAAAGACATAAGAGGGGCTTAAATAAGTAAACTCATATGATACCTTTGTCAGCAAATTCAGGGCACATATCCGAATATCTACTGACAACCTAGTTGATCCCTAATCATCACTGATTCCTAATTTTTCTAGATCCAAATTGGAAATAGTTCACTAATTAAAGGCCCAGGTAATAAAAACTAAGATGATACCTGTCACAGCTTGGTAGCCATGGGGGTAATACGTAGGCACTGAGGAATAGACGGAAATAAGGGGTGAAATTGGAAGCGACGGAAATTGATCAGCTGACTACTGAAGGAGGCAGAAGGGAGAAGAAGAACTGAATGCGGAGGAGCCTAACACGCTAACAAATGGAGGATATTGGCCGAAGAAGATAGGGTTCGTGTCTGCAGGGAAAGAAATGCGGGGGAAAGGAAGATGAATCTGGTGAGGTTAGGGTTCGTATTTTTTTGATCAAGGGCAGTCTTGTCATTATTTTTATTTTTATTTTTTAACAAGATTAATACAGTATAAATGGCATTTTCACAATTAATAAAGTTTGGAGTGGCATTTTCCCAATTTCAAAGTTTGGGATGGCATTTTCACAATTCAAAAGTTTTGGAATGGCATTTTCACAATTTTCCCTAAATAAATTTATGAAGTTATGCAAATATTATTTGGTATAATGTTTGAATACATTATAAGAATAATATAAATATTGTATAATAGAATAATATGAATAATATTATTTGTTCATAAATTAATTTATTGAACCAACCATAAGATGAGATTAAAGAGAGCGTGAGATGGCTAAACAAGGCTAGTGGCATTTGTGTAATTGATTCAAACCTTACACAAAGGGTTGCCCTAACCCTTGCCTATTTAAGGGGGCTCATTTTGGAGGAAAACAAGCTAATTTTCTGCCTATAACACTTGCCAAAATCAGCTCCTTTGAGCAGCCACGTTTTTCCTTTCTCCTTGACCAAAAGTTGAGAAGGTTGCTCTCTCATCTTCTCTTGTTAGGTTTAGCCACCAAGAAATCAAATAGTTTGTTGATTTAAAGATCAAGAGGTGGTTGTATCTAAGCCTTGAACTTCACATCCATCTATCTAAGAGGTGTGGTAGTTCGTTGTTTAGGTTCAAGGTGAACCAAGAGGTGATTCCAAGAGAACGGCGGTTCCAAGAGATCTAGAAGGGAAATTAACTTTCCTCTAACAAGAGATTTGACAATATCTTTAGGTATAAATTATTATCTCCTCTTGTATAAGAAATAAATAAATTTATTTATTTTTTATTTAGTACACATTAGGTGCTTAATGAAATTATTAAGAAGTTTCTTGTTTGCTATTGTCATATAAATAACGTCTTTTGTGTATTGAGCCAAGTGGTGATTGGAAAATTTTTTAATTCTCACCATAGGCATACACATGAAATCCTTACATCATAACCATCAAGACTAAGTGTTGAGTGTACCTCACTAGCGAAGTTTGTTGAGGTGTTGACTCCATCCTCTCCCTCCTTGGTATTCCTTGATTTGACAAGCTCCATGAGAAAGTTGATGGTTGTTTCATCGGTGATGTTCTTGCTAGATATAATTGAGTCTATGTCAATTTTCGAGGGATCTTCATCTACACTTGCCATCAATGCAAGGTTGATCTCCTCTTCATTCTTAGATTCCGTATCGGATTGATCTGTCTCACTATCCGAGAACAAAGCTTGCATAGCTTTGGCTTTCTTCTTCTTGTACCCATCATACTTTTGTCTTGGTTTTCGATCTTGTTGTGTTTCACCATCCATGTTCTTCAATTGTGGAAATAGGTTGAAGCATGTTTGAATGAAATGCCCCTCTCTATGGCAAGCGAAACACATTACTCTTTTGTTCTTCTCTTCTCGTTCCTTGTTGTATTTTCTTTCAAAGTCAAGCATTTCTTGAAACATCTTGGATAAGAGAAGGGCATCCTTGGATGTTTTATGATCAATTTTGTTGATAAATTGATCATTTGAAAGACGGGTGTTTGAGGAGCTTGGAAAGTTACGATTTTGTGCCGGAAAAGCTACGATTTTGGATTTTGAGCTTTGCTTCAAATCACCGGATTGTCGAAGTTTTTCTTCAAAACTCCTAAAATGAGCATAGAGGTCATCCGGTGTGAATGTGTTGTGCGTGCCTTGGACTACCTCTAGAGCACTCACCAATCCGGACCATCTATCCCTCATGAGCATCACCCTCAATAGCTTTCCTACAATTTTATTGTTAGAAAGTGGTTCTCCCAATTCGATAAACTCATTTTGGATATGCATAAGTCTATTATACATATCCTCGATGCTTTCACCATCTTCAACCTTAAAGGTTTCAAATTTTGCTTCTAAACCGGTTATTTTGGTTCGTTTGATTTGGGTATTTCCTTCATACCGGTTTACAAGAGCATCCCACATTTCTTTTGCACTTGATGCACTCCCAAAGAGTGAGGCTACCGATTCACTAACCAAATTGAATATGGCATTAGTTGCTAAGTCATTGTCTTTCTTGGTTTGTTTGGAATCGACGATCTCAATTTTGACATCGGTTGAACCATCGGTAGCAACATTTGTGTATGTTGGTGTATATCCCTTTTGAACCACATACCATACCTCAAGGATATTCAAGTAATTAATCATGGTTTTCTTCCAATGCATGAAATTTTTGGTAGTAGTACCAAAAATTAGGGGTTCTTTCACGGATCTATAGGGTGCCATTTGTCAAGTTGATCTAATCTCCAATTAAGTGTGTCTTAATTCGAGTAACTTGCTCTGATACCACTTTGTTGAACTCAGGGGCACCTCTAATTAGCTCGAAAACTGAAATTAAATTGCAATTGAATATAAAGAGATGAGTTTAGAGAAATTTGACACGCAGGGTGATAACGGAGTTCAGCAAAACAAAGGCCTACGTCTCCGGGGCTTCGCAACCTTGTGAGGTGTGCCATTCTATTACCCAATACGAAAGGATTACAACTTGTGAACCGTTGAGCCCTTACACACCAAGCGAGAAGTCAAACGGCCAACTCAAAGAGATGAGAATAAGGTCTCGATTGTCTAGAACACAAGAGAAACACTCAATAGATCACTCTAATCTAATCTATATGAAGATTAGTGAAGTAGGTTTGAGGTTGCTTGAGGGATTTTGAAGTTTTAAGCTCTCACAACAATGGAGTAGGCTAAGCTCTCAGAAAATCGCTTTTAAAATAATTAGGGTCGGCTAAGATGGATTGGGAAGAGATCTCATCACTCTATTTATAGTGTCAGCTCAAAAATGAACTGTTTGACATAAAACGTTACCAACGTTTTATAAAACGTTGTAACGTTTTATTCAAATACAATTTTAGGGTTTTAATTCTCTGACAGCTTAGTAAAACGTTACAACGTTTTAACCTGTAAAAACTTGATCAAAATAGAAATTATTTGATTCTTAAATGTACTTGAAACGTTACAATGTTATATAAACGTTACAACGTTCTAAAAACGTTACAACGTTCTAAAAACGTTACAACGTTCTATAAACGTTACAATGTTTCTAGTTGGTACTGAACAGCTGTGCTTCAGTAGTTCTGTAGCTATTAATCGTTACAACATTTTTATAACGTTATAATGCAGTAACATTGTTTCTTCTTTTGATCAGTTTTTGTTTCAGACCTATGTAAAACGTTACAACGTTACAACGTTTTGAAGAACGTTATCAACGTTTTATCCCATTTTAATCAATCTCACACATACTTTACCAAATTTCTGATTTTACAATTTGTATTCTTGATAAAAGTCTTCGTGATTTCTTCTGTCCAAGCATAACATACTGCAGTTCTAATTCTTCTAGGACCTACATATTCTCAAAGTAGAAGAAATCGTAAAATTCAATAATTGTATGTTTGTGCAAATTAGTCAAATAGACGTAAAAGATTATTGTACGAACAACAGGTAATTTATATATTTTAAAATGTATTTGGATAGAAAAGTCAATAAAATGATTAAATTTTTTAGTTTGTAAAATTTATAAAGATAAATATTATATTATGAACTTTAGAAGAAAAAAAAAATACATACTTTTGAGATCTTTTGGAGGTATACATGCAATTCTCCATAAAAATAAAAATTTAAACGGTTCATATCACACTCCGACTTTCTAGACGACAATTGTTTATAGAAGAGGGTTCAAATGCCTCCATTTTTTGTGCCTCCATCATGCCTTCATTTTTAAAAACTTAAATAACTCAAAATTAAAAACTTAAACGTCAAAATAAAACCATTAGATGTAATCTATATTATTTTCTCTACGTGCCCATAAAAAATTATCACATTTTGATTTTGTTTTTATATGAATTAATAAGTTGAAAAATCAACGCCTATAAATTATTCATATTTGTATACATTTTTACAAGCTCAAGATGACAATCAAAACAAAGTTGAAATGCCATAATTTTTTACATGTGCATAGATAAAATGATATAGTTCACATTCAACGGTTTTATTTTGAATTTTAAGATTTAAATTTTGAGTTATTAAAGTTTTTAAAAATGGAGGCATGATGGAGGCACCAAAAATAGAGGCATTTGAACCCTCCTCTTGTTTATATATATATATGAACATCTTGATTTTAACAGGAGAATTCACATTCTTTATTTTTAGTTTTTTTTTACACCTATTAAATTTTAAGAAAATTTTCAAAAGTAAGAAAATAAAAATTTAGACAAATAATATACGATAAATTAAACAATAATTACGAAAGGGTCAAAATTTAGTTTCGTAATTGATCAGACGATTCTGCTACCTTATCTTTTTGTGCAACGAAATCCCACTACGTTCGCCAATTAAATTTCAGATTGCAGACAAATCTAGACCGTTATCTTGCACGTATGAGTACAAGTTTTGTGCAACACAATTAAGGTAGTGCATTTTTATTCTTGATCATGTAGAAAAAAAACTTCGTCAATTTTTAATTTTCTAGTTGCACAATACATCACGTACGATCGATGTTTTTTTTTCAGCGTGGGAGACAATGCTACAACAATTTGTATAGATGCGAAAAAGTTTTTACAAAAAAATTTAGATGACTGGCACTCCAGCTCTATGTACATATACGGGTACCACTCTATTTACAATCATATGTAATTATAATTTGTGGTCCTGTAATTATCACGAAGTTCAGAAATGCATGTCCTCTAATTAATGTGTCATTAATTAGAATGACTACTTGTTTTGTTTGATCTGAGAAGATTCGTCAGTTCCTCTTCTTTCACAGTGCCCATACTCCAGATGTCCAAATTGAATTTCACTACTTAGCACTGATTCCATCATGAAATGACCAATCCATCAGACCGCCACAATTGTATGTCTCTTCTGAAGTAGAATGTTTGATTGTGCAAATAGCACCCCTCCAAAATCACTTAAGATGTTGGTGATTTGAATTTTAAATTATGAGTCTAATGTGAAATCAGTTGTGATTTAATACAACATACGAGTTATATAAAGTGTTATTTGAAATTTATATATAATTTTTGCGAGGTATAAAGGCAGCACAATGGTGCTAATATCTTTACCCAAATGTACGATAATGGAGGCGGCTCTTTAGAAAAATTTGGTTCATACATTCAATATTATATCTTGGTTATATCAAATATCAAATTTGGGGAAATAAATCAGCTGCTATTTTAAAGAAATAACAGGAATCTGTTATTCCGACTCCAACCATTAAAAAAAAATGAATGCACAAATTATAATGAAAATACTTTTTTATCCGCAAATTTCAATAAAGATCACACAATTTTTCAACAGTTGAGGTCAAAATAACAAGTTCATGTTATTTCTTTGAAATAACAGCAAATTTATTTACCATATTGGGAGGTTGAATGATCACAAATTGGGAGCCCTTTATCATGGTTGTATAAAATTTAGTCGATACCAGCCCTAATTGTGCGGCAACTATGAATTTAGACGGTCAATTGTCCCAAATTCAAATTACAGGAATAACAAATGTTTAAATATTTCAATATATTAAATGCAAATCGGGGCAGGCGGGTTAGCCGGTTAGGTCCGTCTTAAAAATTGTATATTCTTCTATCAAATTTTATAAATTTTGTCAGTGTAATTATTCTTTGGTGCTATTCTTAATTAAAAAATTTATGTTACAGCTATTTGGTCTTTGACTCCGCCGTTGTTATTTTTTGACCACTCATTTCCATACTAGCTTATTAGCTTATTAGCTTATTGTAGTTGAAATATCTAGGTGTGCTTTATAATATCTTTATTAAAGAAAAAAAAAATGCATGTGTCACTATAGCTGACTGATATGAGTTATCTACTCTAGAATCTGAAATTTTGAGATAACGGACGTGAGTTTCGCTATAATTTTAATGATTTTGTTTACCTTTGAATCACAGAGAAGGTGATTCATCAGTGCGTCTTCTCTGTTTTATCTTTCATCTCTTTACTTTACACAGGTGATTGTGGGACAGATTCTTAAGTGGAACACATTTGTAATTTATAAGAAACTCAAGGGACTCATATTTGTTGAAATTATAATGAAAAAAAAATGATTATTCATTTCTTGTTTTTGAGTAAAGTTGGAGATCAAGTTACACAACTATTTAGTATCCTTATTATTACAATAAAATATTTTCTCAATTTGAATTTTAAATTCATGATCTCTCACATAAAGACCATGTGCTTTTGAAACTGAACCAAAGACTAGCTCGTATTATCCATTTCTAGTTGAACATATGTCAACACAAAGACTGCTAAGGGGTCAGCAGGTCACTAGTTCAACATGATTGGAAAAAAAAAAAAACATTATCAAAAGATAAAAAAAGTATAAATAAATAAATAATATATATTCCATATCATGTTGGCCAATATCATGACTATTTATAAAATTCATTTGTTTATAATTAAATATTACAACACCAATAAGATGGATAAACTATCCGAGCAAATTTAGAAACTAAAGGTGCTGTAGGCATGTTTTTAAATATAATATATATATTTCTTTCCTTTTCATATTTCTCATCGTCTCATTTGCCTCTTCCCTTATATTTATATCTATCTTTTCCAAATGTTGACCAAAAATACTTTTCAAAAAGTTGTCCCGAGTATTTTTTTTGCTAAACATCCAATTGTGCTGGTTTACCGATTTATTTATTTATATATATAAATATTTTTTTATGATTGATATTGAAATTTAATATTTATTTAATGAATAAATTGCTTAACATACCTTGTCCTGGTCCATTGTAGCAACTCCCAAAGGAAATTTAGAACATTAATTGCTAATTAATTTGTTAAATGACGTAATTTGAGAATCTAAATGTTTTATTTTTTTTTTAGTACCTTGTTGGTAATGAAACCATCCTTAAATTACCTCCAATCATAAACAATTTATTTGAAAAATACATAATACTTCTTTAATTTTACTTTGAGTTCTGATTAATTTTAGGAAAAATTAGTTATTTGTCACTCCAAAATTTTCAAATAGTAAAAATGTCATCAAAAAATTTGAAATTGTAAAAATATCACTCGAACTTCATTAATTTGTAATTTTGCCACTCCAAATAATTTTTTTTTGAAAACTTGATAGTAGCTATCAAGGTGATTCCAAATAATTAATGACTAAAATTCTCTCTCCTTCTTTTTCTCCTGCCTCCTCTTCATTCATTTGTTAAGCCATTCTGTTTACAATTCTCTCCAAAAAGCTGGACATGTGAAAATTGAGTAGTGTTGTTGCTTTTACAGATTTTTTTCATGACTGAATACTTAGCGTCATTCTTGGTTTTTGCATAGGTAACAGAGAAAGTCGCAAAAGGAGAGTTGAGCTCTGCTATTGCTCTCGTCAGGCCTCCTGGGCACCATGCTGAGCACAACCAACCAATGGGTTTTTGTCTATTTAACAATGTAGCTGTTGCTGCTAATTATCTCTTAAACGAGAGGGTATACACCTAGAGCCTTCAGATTCTTGTTTGCCAGATTAGTTTTAGATCAAGAGGAGAAGAAAAATGGAGGATATTTTAGTCATTAATTATTTAGAATGACAAAATTAAATATTAATGGAGTTTGAAGTGACATTTTTTATAATTTCAAATTTCTAAATTACATTTTTATAATTTGAAGATTTTGGAGTGACAAATAACTAATTTTCTCTTAATTTTAACATTGATTCTTCTGATAAAACAAATATGACATTTATATTTCTTTATTATTTTTGCATATAATAGCTGACATCCATATTTAGATGTTATTCCGATCCCTTTGAATAACAGCTGACATTTATATTTATTTATTATCTTGGTTATATCAAATTGGGGGAAATAAAGCAGCTATTGTTGGTTGATCTAATTAGTTAAACTAAATATTTAGATGGTTTAGCTTTATTTTATATGTAGAATCTGTTGTCAGTATAAATTTTCTTTTTGATATTTTCTCTCTTCTGCTTAACTTAAATCTCCTTAATTTTAAATTTCTATCCGATAAAAATATGACCGATCTAATTTGAAACAGTAGACTTAGCACTTCTAATCTTTAACCCTCCATCAAACATATCTTTAAAGAATAGTATATTAATGCAAATGTGCTTCAGTGGAAAATACATACTGCTATTAATGCATAACTAATTTTTTGAGAGAAAGGTGAGGGAATACATAAATAATTGTTAATTCTTTTCTTATCTGTGATTTGATTATTCCAGTTGAATATTTAAGTCAGACGCATTTGCAATTTACCAGACACTTAAGGGGCTCATATTCGATGAGATTATAATAAAAACAAGGATATTATTTCAATTTTCAGTCACACAATGTCAAAACAAGATTCTGCCAACCAGGCTGAGCTGAGGGGTCAGCAGAGGTACTGGTCCACCATTATTTAAAAAAAAATTAGCAAAAGAAAATATATATAATAAATAGATAAGATATATATATTCACTATCATGTTAGCCAGCCTCATGACCTTTAATAAAAAAAAATCAATTCATTTCTTGGTCGGTGATTAGCCTGCAAAATCATTTATTTCTTTATAACTAAATATCCATCAATAAGATGGATAAACTATCCGAGCAAATTAAAAACTAAAGATGCTGTAGGCATGATTTTGAAAGAAATAAAAATTTCCATTTAAAATTTCTCCGCGCCTCACTTGCCTTCCCTTGTAAATATGTCTTTTTTTTTTCAAATCTTGACCAATAATCATTCTAAAGTACTAGTCACAAGTATTTTTCTGGTAAATGTCCAATTGTTCTGGTTGACCAACTTTTTTTTTTTTTTTTTTATGATTCCATACTGAAATTCAATATTTGATGAATCATGAATGTGTATATTATTTAGTAATACCTTACATTAAATCTGAATCCTGGCTCATTGTAGCAACTTCCAAGTAAGAAAAATTAGAACATTAATTTGTAATTTATTAAGTGATTTGAGAAACTAAAAGTTCAATATTTTTTGGTACCTTGTTTTTAATGAAACCATCATTAAATTATTTGAAAATTGCAGAATACTTCTGTAATTTTACTTTGGGATTTTGATTAATTTTAACGTTGATTCTCAAAACTGTGAACTAAATTTGGTTCTCCCTTCCCTTCTCTTTTTCTCTTCTAAATACCATGATAACATAGAGATCATCTACGGTAACTAATGTTTTAATGTTTTAATCAAGAGGCTGTACAAAAGATTCTTTAAATTGGTGGATTTATAAATATTATGATCATTTTCGTGTTGATGGAGGGATAGCTATCAAATTTAATTGTGCAGAGAAATTCACACATTTAATGTTCAAATCAAATAATAATTGAGGAGGGTTCAAATGCCTCCATTTTTTGTGTCTCAATCATGTCTCTATTTTTAAAAACTTAAATAATTTAAAGTTTAAAACTTAATTAAACATCAAAATAAAATCATTATATGCGATCTATGTTATTTTCTCTATGTACTCATAAAAAATTATTACATTTCGATTTTGCTTTTATGTAAATTAATAAGTTTAAAAAACAAAGTCTAGAAATTATCCACATTAGTATACATTTTTATAAGCTCAAGATGACAATTAAAACAAAGTTAAAATGCCATAATTTTTTACATGTGCATAGATAAAATGATTTTGTTCATATTTAATTGTTTTATTTTGAATTTTAAGATTTAAATTTTTAAAAATAAAGGTATGATGGAGGCACAAAAAATGAAGGCATTTGAACCCTTCTCATAATTAAAGGCACAATGTGTTTTTCAGCCAAGTTTATTTATTACGATCAAAAGAGTCAAAAAAAAGCATGAAATTGCTCAATGAGTATTGAGCAGAAAAATAAAACATAAAAAAATTATCTCATAATACTTGATTTTTCTGCCAAATAATTGCAGCAATTGAAAATAAAATAAATCGAATTACATGCGCAACAGCAGAGCCGAGAAAACCAAACACTCACGAGCAAGTAAAACAGGAGCAGTACTACATGATCTCTCTTGAACAATATTAATGACGAATAATTTTCTCCTATACCCCATGAACATATTCCACAATATCAATACCAACTTTCTTACATTCCAAATTACAATTCCAAATATTTCAAATTACAATTGCAGACCCATACAGCATGAACTGGTAACCTTTTTGCCTTAAACAAAATGAAAGAAAATTTCTCAAGTGCAACAACATCTCTACAACACAAACACACATGATATACAAAATTTCATTTTAATTAATTGGGAGTCTATGTTTGGCATATCATGCTCATTATCAAGTTTACCTGATTATGCATTCTGTGTGTCTTTGGGCTTTGAAGCACAATATGCTACAGCATCTCCTACTGTGAGAAAGATATGTTCTTGGCCGATTAGTTCAATATAGTTGGCTGCCAGAATCTTGTCAATGACAGTTGGGCCCGGATTAACAAGTTCAAGCTAAGAGGATGAAGAGGTTAAATTAATTAGAATTTGTCTATTTCTTTCAATTATAATTTTATTTGCCAGATATTTGTCCTTGGTGATGACAATGTTGGTTGTTAATACAGAAAATTCATAGTAGCTTATATTTGGAACGCATTTTCATCCTGGAAAGTCAAGATGGGTATATATACACACTTAATTTGAACACACAGTACCTATTAATAGCTAAAGTGGTAAGTTATTACTTATTAGGATGAACTTTAAGAAGCCTTGGAAGTTCATGAATTGCTTGTATATATCTGATTGTACTGGTACACATTCATGCATAGATTTCAATTTTTCCTTGCTTCATAACATACACTGGAGATCTAATACTCACCTGGATGTAGAACTTTTCAAGGACTTTGAACAATTCCTCTAATATATGAATGCCAGTGGTATCTATGTCGGTCACCGCTATAGAAAATGATTGGCAAATGAAAAATTATAATTGTCAATAAATTTAATCAAGCGACTTAATTTATCAAGACAGATCCACGTAATAAAGTACTACCTGACATCTCAAATATTAAGTGCTCAATTCTGGGTAGGCCATGCTCCTTGTTTAGATCCTCTTCATCTCTTAAATATCGTAGTGCTCTGACACAGGTCAAACGTAATAAGTTTCATAAAAATAAATGTTGCAAGTAATTTCTTCATCAAACAGCATTAATTATTCTATCCATTAATTAGTGACAAAGGATTTACTCCTTTCTCTAACTTCCCCACCTACAAATTGTGTACATATATAAATAATCAAAATGCCTAAGCAATTAAAAAGTATCAGAAGTTTTTTTATTTGACCTTCACACTTTTTGAACTTCTTATTTGGAATCAGTAAAGTTATCAGAGAAACAAGAGTTATCATTTTTTTGTTATTTAACTGGGCTACCTTGTTTATCTCATTATTTCTTATATATTTTTTTGTTATTTTGTCAGAAGAGGATAATCAGCATTTCCATTTCTCAGAATAGAGAGAATCATCAACAAGGAATTTTGATAATTGAAACTAAAACTTTTTCGGTGGTGGATCTATCATAGAAAACTATAAGAATGTCATTCAATAGAAGCTGATTTGTTTTTCCAGTACTGATTTGTTTATGTGTGTCTCGTCTCTGCCATTTCTTTATCCAGACAAGCATAGCAAAAAGAGGAAAAAGATAAGAAAAATCATATAGAGGCTTACAATTTTAACTCCGTGCTTATCAACACCAGTTATGTAAACACAAAATGTGGATATGACTACTGAATTAATGGTGCAATAGCAGCTATCCAGAACAGCTTCTTTTTCTTTGATCCCTATATACAAATTCAATTTTTTCCAAGGTATTGTTAGAAAAACACTTCTTTTTAAAAAAAAAAAAAAAAACCTTTTTTTGAAAAGTTATAAACAAGAGAAATCTCTTACAATATATTTAGTGGTCAGAAGGAAAGCCAAGAATATTATCCCTATAACCACTGTCTGCCAGTTCCACTGGGAAAAAAAAAGTACCAGAAAAGTTGTCATTATAATCTTCATTGTTTACAGAAAAAAACAATTAGAAATGAAAATCAATCTTACACCATGGCGAACATTACCGAACACTGACTGCATGACAGAAACAATGTCAGTTTGTGTGGTGAACTTTGAGATTCCAAAAAGGCCCTTCAGCTGTTGGAGTCCTATTGTGATGGCTGCCCCTGCCATGAATCCGACCACAGCCGCATGTGATAAAAAATCCACGAGGAAACCCAGCCTAAATATAAATTGATCAAAACAACAATAATGTTTCATATGTAAACTTAATTTCAATTCACTTTTCCTTGTAAGGAAGTTAGAGAAAACATATGTCCTAATAATTAGAAAACCTATTAATTTTGGGAGAAAAATATAATTAACAACCTACCTAAGGAAGCCAAGTGCAGCTTGAGTTATTCCCGCAAAGAATGTGGCAGTGAAAGCGAGTTGAAGGTACTCATTCGGATATTTTTTTGGATTAATTTCATTTTTGAGAAGCTCACCAAGCAAGAGTGACACAACTGCAACTGGTCCGATTGCTATATCCCTTGAGCTTCCCATTGCAGCATATACCAGAGGTGTCACAAAACTTGTATCTGAACAACATTAAGTTAATTTTTCATAAATATATTATTATAACGAAATATTTTGTAGCTAAGACGGAACAACTGAGGTCGCATCCTTGTAGCTAAAAATCCTTCATACATAAGGTATATATAATTGGAAATATAGTAGTATATATGCAACTTACAAAGTGCATAATTAGGAGGAACATTGGCGAGTTTTGCATACCCAATATCCTATTGAGTAAGAAAAAAGAAAATATATATCAGTGTGAAATCCTTGTATGATAAACAGACTAACAACTTCAATCAAATTTTACGTAGATAAACAAAGGACTGCAATTTTATTATTATGTATAACAAAACACAAGTTTATAAAGCAAAATATTGAATATCATCTTTAATTTTCTTTATGCTAGCGGACAATATCAGTAGTAATCACATTCTTTGAAAAATATTTTTCATTTCTGTATGTAAACTGAAATGATTGCATGTGTGTGCAAATCAGAGAATATATATATGCAATAGAGTCATTATATTAAATGCAAGATGAAGTTTTAGATATTCTTGGTATACCTGAGGGATGCACAGGCTTGCAATGGTTAAGCCTGCAATTAAATCTCCTTTGAACATCTTTAACTTATATTGCCTTCCCCATTCCAGAATAGGAAACAAACTCTGGAGACCAAGCCAGAATTGCTTTCGTTTGGGTTGATCCTTGTAATGGTACAGTGGGTCGTCATGGAAAAATGTCTCTCTAAATCTACAGGCAAATTCTTCTATCAAGTTCTTTTTAGGTGCAGCTCCAACCATGTAACCATGCTTTGCTTCGTGGGAGGCTGGTTTGTTCTCCATGGGACCTGCATTGTAGCACAAAATAGCTAGCTCTGAGTTTCTGCACAATCAAGTGTTAGAGAATATTTGCCATTTCTATTGATTCCAACATGTTCTTGTGACATAGTTAAATAAATGAATAATTTGAACGTTTGAATCAAATTTGTCTGTACATTGGTAGCATGGATTCGAACTAATAATCATTCATTTTAGAGGGCCCACAAGTGATTTCTAAGAATAAATTAAATAAGTATCTTTCATAAAGAAAAAGATGTGCTATATTTTTCTCTCTAGATCTATATATTTAATGCATAATTCTTTTCATCTACTACTATAGTAAACGGATAAAAAAATTATTACATTTCTCATGTCATAATTTTAGCTGTAGGATTTATGTTAAGACAAACAAATAAAAATAAAAGGATCAAAAGAGTGTCTTAATTAGAGAAAGTGTACATATAATTGCGGGATTCATTGCAAGAAAAATGATATAAAAAATAATAGTGTCGAAGAACAGAAGACAGTAATTAATTGGCCTGACTTGTGCAAGAGGACTTTACTCAAATGAACTAAAATCACATTACAATAACTAAGTAATTCTGGATATATGGAGGATATTTGGATAAAACATTTGCACATTTTTCCTCGAAGGAGGGGAAAAAAAAGAGAGAAGTTAGTCTCACCTATATTGCTCTGAGAGAACACGGACCTGTATGCAGCTCTATGGACATATATGGGAATATGCTAGCATGCTATGCAGAGCATAGAACTCCTTCATGCAACAGCTTGTATTTCGAGTTTTTAAAATTCTAATGGTCGATCCGAACCGTTCATCTTGTTCTCCATATTAATATGTGTTTGGAGACCAAATTTTATATTTTTTGGAACTTTTTTACTATTTCTTTAGATTTATTGAAAATCGCTGTTTTCAGCAAATCTGTACCATAAAAAAACAGCGATTTTCAATAAATCTAAAGAAATAGTAAAAAAATTCCAAAAAATGTAAAATTTGGTCTCCAAACACATATTAATATGGAGAACAAGATGAACGGTTCGAATCGACCATTAAAATTTTGAAAACTCAAAATCTAAGCCATTGCATAGAGAAATTCTATGCTATGCATAGCACGCTAGCATGTTCCACATATATGACCTTATATACAAGCACAACATCATAAAAAACCTGAAAGAAAAAATCATTAGTCAATGCAGAATTGTACCGAAGGTACCAGACTAGGTCGTCGGCTAATGTTAGCCACAAAATACTCAGTTTATTTAATACTATTTTTTTTTTTCAAAATCAGGTATAATTCAGTTGCTAATTTATTATTCTGTACGGAGGTCATAAAAAAAAATTTGGGAGGGAATTTCAGGTAATATACCCCTCAAAGATGTCGAAATTGTGTCTTTCTCCCTCTAAAATTCATAATTTTACCTTTTTTAAGTAAAAAAAAGATCACAAATTTACTCAATTGTTGACTTTTCTATTAAAACTCATCTATTTACTCAAAAAATCACTAATATAGTTTCCTAACTAATCTGTTTTTTAGAACAAATAATTGATTTCTCTATTTGTGACACACACACATAATAATATTTAGACATATGCTTTTATGTGTGTTAAGTAAAAAAATAAATCATTTGCTCACAAAACCAACTAATTATAAGACAATATATTTCTCTTCTACAAGTTTTTTTTTTAATGAAGTGTATAATGAATACTTATATAATTAAAATGAGTTGGAGAGAAAAGTCAATAAATTGGATAAACAAGTAGAATGAGAATCACATTGTATTTAATGATATAATATTATTTTCTATATGAGATGTTCCACAAATTAGAAATCTAGTATTTGTGAAAGCATCATTAAAAGTAGTGTGATTCTCAAGCTTCTATTTTAAAGGATTGTAGACAGAAATTTAAAGGCTTAAGAAATAAATTTTAAAGTACCTACAAACTTTTACTATAAAAATACAAAATTAAGAAGTTACATATAAAGTTCAAAGGTTTGAGATGAATATTTTAAAATGTTGTAGATAGAGATTTAAAGGATTAAGAAGTAAAATTTAAAGTGCCTACGAAATTTTATTATAAAAAAAATTAATAAGTTAAATGTAAGATTTAAAAACTTGACACGAGTACTTTAAAGGATTGTAGACCGAGATTTAAAAACTTGAGAAGAAAAAATTTAAGTGCCTATGAACTTTTACTGTAAAATATTTTTGATGTAAGATTTAAAGACTTAATACAAGTTCTTTAAATGATTGTTGACATAGGTTTAAAGACTTGATACAAGTATTTTAAAATGTTGTAGAACTAAAATTTAAAGTGCCTACAGGCTTAAGAAGTCGCGCTAGAAAAGGCATTACCGACTTCTTAAAAGATCGTCATAGTAAAAAATTCTATATGTAAATAATCAAATTTTATAAATTAGATTTTAGTTTTCAAAATTAGTATTTTAACGAATTTGTAAACAAAATTTAAAAGAGTTAGACATAACGCTAGACAGTAGACGACAGAGTGCCGATAATTAGAAGGCCCCATAATTCAGGAGATCTAGATCCCCTAAAGTAATCCAATCTTTAGGTTTTGGATCAGGACCATCCGATTTGAATCTATAGCTTGAGATCACCTCGAAATTAAAATATGTTGTTCAGGATGTGTGCAATCTACTTGGAATGGATTATCGTAAATTCAAATCGGACAATCCCGATCTAAAACCTAAAAGTTGAGTTACTTCCTGGATCTGAATTCTAATTCAGGGGCGTCTCGGAAATTGAATTTGGAAGGGCAGTACTGTAGACCAGTAGTAGATTCCTTATTTTTTATATTATTATTATTTTGGCAAACAATTAGTCGGAGAACCTTTTTTTCAAAAGCATCTAAGTTTTGAAAGTGATCCTTATTAAATTGACAACAGAATGCTGGTCGGGCGCTAGGATGACTGTCGTGTAGGGATCAATGTGGTCCAACACCTGGAATAGTGCCATTTAATTATGAGAGGAGATCTATTCTTATTTCTTACCAGTAAGAGCAAAGAAGCAGACAATTTGAAAATAGTTGTATAATCGCCGCCCTTTCATACAGGCAATTCTGTTGAACTTCAACTATTCTTTATTGTTAATAACAATTATAATAAGAACAGCTTGATTAAAATATACCAATGATTGAAAAAATAAAAATAAAAAAACAATATCTGGCAGATGCAAGTGAAACCAACCCCGAAATTTTTATTCATAATAAAATAAAAAATAAAAATATTAAAAATAAGAAATCTCGTGTGAAAATTTTAAAAATGAGAAGACATTAACAAATCATAACGTCTCGCATAACAAACTATAGCTCCCTGCGGGACGCCATGGCACATCTCAACCCCTAGAAAAAAAAAAGTGGGACTCCATGGGACAATCCAATTCAGAAAGCGAAAAAAATAAACAAGTCCTCAAGGTTGCAAAAGGAAATAATTTTTCATTTCCTAGATTGAGTTGTCCTATGGTGTCCCACTTCTTCTTTTTTTTCCTTTTCTTTCTTGGGTTGGGTTACCCCATGGCATCACACCTTTTTTTTTGTTTTCTGGATTGGATTGCCTCATAGGACCCTACTACCTTCTCATTTTTCAAATTCTCACATAATATTTCTTTTTTTTTAATATTTTATTTTTTATTTTCCTATGTATAAAAATTTCGGGCAACCAACCAGTAAGCAACTTGGCAAATTTAGATTTTTCACAATCATAAAATTAATCAAGGAAAATTCAATTGCTCATTGTTTTATTTTTGTTAATTCTTAATAGTAAACAATTCAGACTCAAATGAAGAAATAAAAATCATTAGATTTTGCTTATAGCAGTGCCCGTACACAAAAAAAAATAGCCACATTTTCTAAAAAATTCAAATTTCGACATGGCCTCATCCCCTAGGTGCAGCCACTTTTTTGGGGACTGCATCCCTTAGATGAGGCCATTCTCTTCTTTTTTTTTCACCTTCTCCTGCATCTAGAGGAAACAGAAGAAAAAAAAAAAAAAAAAAATGGGTCTCATTTAGGGGATGTAGCCGTGTCAAAATTTGAATTTTTCAGAAAACGTGATTATTTGTTTTTTTTTTTTTGGAATATGGTACTTTTAAAAATTACCGTTATTATTTCCTGATTTGTTGATAAAATGGAATTAATTTCCCCAGTTCTTCTCTTTCTCAATCAGTATTGATTTTCGTTGATCAAGTTAGTTATTGTTAAAATTTAAGCTTGTATAATTCACTGCCATCTTCATACTTTTGAGTTGATTTTTAATTCTAATTATTTTTCCCCCATGTCAGAGATAAATGGAGTTAGAATATAATACGACAAATTTCATTCTTAATTCTACTTTTTCGTTTCGTTATTCTACCCATTTCCGAACAAGCTTGGAAAGAAAATTTTACAGACTATATATGATATTTGTTTGTTTATTATTTTTCTGTTGATTGATAATCCATCCAGGTTCACTGAATCATAAAAACGTAAACTAACATTTTTCTCCTGCGCCGCTTGATAGTGGGGATCCATGTTGTGGCCTGTTTTAAATTTCAATTCTAATTTGATCTATTCTTATTTTAGGATTGATAACCCTGCTGATGATTCAAGTTCAAAATAATCAAAACAGTTTACCTCAAAAAATTTATTGATACCATAATCATATAAAAAATAAACTAAAATACTATAGTTTGTTGAGGACTTCAATTTTATCGAAGCCGTCAAACCGTTTAACCAAAAATTAAGGGCTGTCAATTGACGCTGTAGTTCTTAGAAGCCTCCAGATCAAACAGCACACACACACACACACAACACCCACCCACCCACCCCCCCCCCCCCCCCCCCCCCCCCCCCCCCCCCCCGCTCTCTTTTATTTTTCTGGGGAAACAAACACTGCCGACAGGCAACAGCCACCTTTGACGTTTCTCTACACATAGGCCTGCTAATTGGGCAGGTTTGTCCATGGACAAATGGGCTGAACAAAATTGAACAATAGTTGAACAGTTTATTATTTGAACAGTATAACCGCCTGCTAATCGGATGAAATCAACAAGGCCCGAAGTTCAGTTCAGATCAGTTGAACCGGGCCGAGCATGATGGGCCTTTGGATAACTCGTTTAGTCGTCCGAACTCAAAACCTATCGGTTCCTGTTCGAACAATTGAACCTAACACCAACTCAGTCACAACGGCACAGCGCCTCCTCTCACACAGTCACACTCCATGGTGCCACCCCTCTTCTCCACCGTGCCGCCCCTCTTCTCCACCGGGCCCCTTCTTCTACGAGGTTGGTTACACTCAACTTCCCTCAATTTGTTCTCGCTCTTCTCGTCTCTCTCTTTTCCCTGAAGTACTGAAATTTCAAGCCAATGAATTGGAGTCGCTGAGGAAGTATTTCTTGCAAATTGGTTGTTTTCCTGCAAAACTCACTTAGTCTCTCTCAGTTTTCTCTTCGACTGCTTCTTCTAAAAGGTTGGTTGCACTCAATTTCTCTGATTTTCAATACTGATTTGTTCTTTATTTCCACTGATTTTCAATACTGGTACCTAAACTTGAATTGGTTAGTGTCATAAACATACTGGTACCTGAGTCAAAGGAAGCTACTTTTACTTTTAATAATTTTGTTCTTCAATTGACATGTATGTATATGCTATCCTATAATCTGAAACCAACCCAACTGATTCTCAATTTTGTTGAATTAAACAAATTCAACATTTCAAAAGGCCAATTTTGGATTATATGAGCGTTTCCATTCCAAAGTCCTACATGTCAGTTGTAGTTTTCTTCCAGATAATTGCTACTTAACACTGTATTAGTCATGACTGACCAGTATACCATTAATCGCTATGCATAGTACCATAACCTCAATTTTTAGAGAATATTCAACTTACAGGTAGGTAGCCTTATTCTATCAATTTACGAAGTACATGATCTTATAATTAGATGAATTCACATAATTGCTTTATATGGACTGGTAAACCTAACAGTCTGTGGTACTGTCCTTCTAAATGGTACAATGAGACTACACATAAAAAACTATCATACAGGCATAATTAAGTAAATATGTGCACTAGAATTTGAACGTAATTGTATTTGCTTTTCAAATGCTACAAGCTGATTTTCTTTTTTTGAACCTATAATGAGAGGGATGTTAAACAATAGAGATTTTTGCCTTTGTATATGAGCTCTTACAAAAGTAAAGGAGAAAAAAAAATACATGGATAGAAAATCAGACAAAACCGAGCTTGTACTCAATTACTAGTTAATGTTTTATTGCATAATTTGCAGCTAGAGCCTAGAAGTTTGTGGGAAGGCTTATTAGAGTATGTTTTATTTTGATAGAGCTGGAATGTTTTTCTCTAAGTGGTGAACACTTGCTATATTGGAGCTGGAGCTGGGACTAGTATAAAGTTGTTTAGATGGAGCTTGTACTCAATTCTCAAGGTTTTGAAATTTGGGGAATGCTCAATTGGATTTGGATGGTTTTTTATATCTGGCTATTGAATTTTGTAAATTTGGTTGTTAAATTGGTAATTTTTATTACAAAGTTCCTCATGCTTGATATTTAATAGAAGTTGTTCATGTTTGATTTTTTAATATAATAATACTTGCTTTGATAAAGGTGTGAACGCTGTGAACAAAAATAATACTTGCTTTGATAAATCTGGTTGTCAAAGGTGTGAACGAAGGGAGAAAGGGTCAAAGTCAAGGGATATTTTGTTCGGACATAATTGAACCGTTTCATTGGTCTTTCACACTGTGACCGAACATTTTGTTCGGACATAATTGAGCAGGGCCCGGGCCTTTTGTTGAAACGGGCAAGTCTTTGAAGAAATGGACAAGGTCTGGGCTTATTAAAATTAATTCGGTTTGGTCCGGGCCTGGACATCTCCTCCTCCGTTTAGTTCGGACAGGTCATGGTTTGAACAAACGGTCGGCCCATTAGTAGGCTTATCTACACATAATAAACTATAAAATGTTTGTTTTCCCTATTTTGTGAGGGTGCGTTTGGATGCACGAGAGAATAGTGAAAATAACTACTGTTGAAAATAGTAGATTAAGAATAACGATAACAGCTACTATTTAAAAATAGCACTAACTCAAAGCTATTCGAAAGTTGTTTGGATTGAACATTTAGAATAGCTACTGTAGGGATTGAGATTTTGAGAGAGTTCATTTGTTATTCCATATTTTTGTAGGAATAGCGAGAACAGCGCTATTCTCACTGTTTCTGAATATGTTTGGATGGATCGGAACAGTGCTATTCTCGCTACATCCAAACATACCCTGAATTTTTAATCAAAATTGAGAAATCAGTACTAAAGCTACAGAATATTTCAGTGTATAATTAATTTCATGAATTAAATAGAAGTTATCTTATATTGGTGTGTATAAATAACAAATCATTTTCACATAATGAGCTGTATAGTAATAGTGTTTGGTAAGACATGAAAATGGAGAAAATAACTTCTTCGTATGCACTCCAAATTTCAATTCTAATTTGATAGAGCTGTATAACACGTTTTACATGATAAGTTTCTCTCTCCTGTGAAGCAGACTGCAGAGTTTAATAAAAGTTCACTCTATTTTGAGGCAAACAAAAAAAAAAGAGGGGCACCTATTTTATTTTATTTGAAGATCTCTACACTAAAATCGTAATGTCAATTGGTGGTTTTCATTTTTTTGAAGCTGCTAAAATATTTGACAGTCTGGATAAACATGAAATTCTCTATCTGACTAAAAACAATTATGCATAGACGTATTGATGATAGTCAGGCTACCTTTATTAAGAATAGAAATATCTTAGATAATGTGATACTAAGTCAAGAGATTTTACATCATTGTCACACTCGCAAAAAAACAAATGGTAGTTGTCAAAGTAGACTTTAAGAAAGCATATAACAAAATTAATTGGTAATACATTTTGGATATATTAACAAGTAGAGGATTTGGTAGCAAATGGATCACCGAATGGCTTAGTAGCTCTCAATCTTGTATCAATATAATGGTACTTTGACTAGTTATTTCTTTTGTAAAATAGGAGTAAGACAAGAGGATCTCCTATTCCCTTATCTTTACATTCTCGCGGCCGATACTCTTAGTAAACTTTTCAACAAAGGAAGACATGTTTTCCTTTTGCAAGGGTTAGGACCAAAGGCTATTGACTAATTCCCTCATATCAACTGTCATTGTGCCGACGATACCATCATTTTTTTGAAAGCTGATCACAATAATGTATAATATGCTTGGCGGACTTTATATGAATTTGAAGCCCTATCGGGTATTAAGGTCAATTATACCAAAACATCCCTTTATCCCATTAACACTGATGAGGGGCAGAACTTTGCTCAGATATTCCAATGCCACACAGCCTCCTTTCCTATGCAATATCTAGGGTTACCATTGCATACACACAAATTGAAAAGAGTAGATTGGTTCTTCCTTATCGATAAGATAGAGAAGAAATTATAAAATTGGAAAGGGTCCATGCTCTCAATTGGGGGGAGGATTACACTCCTCAACTCCATGCTCTCTACAATCCCACTATATTTTATTTCCATATACAAAATTCCTATGTTTGTTATTAAATGAATTGATCAAATTAGATGTCGATTTTTATAGTAAGGGACCATGAGTAGGAAAAAATATTCCCTAATTAATTGGCAAACTGCATGTTTAGCTAAAGATTTTGGTGGCTTTGGAATACTAGATCTCAAACAGATGAATATATCTCTCCTTATGAAATGGTTATGGAAATTTAAAGATCTTTCTTACTTCAGTGCATGGAAACATATGATTTTACATAAACATTCAGGTACAACAAGTGAAGCAAGGTCAGGTTTTTGGGAGGCCATAACCTCTTTGAAACAGCTAGGACAAGCTAGTATTACTTATGACCCTGGGGAACATACTACATTTCTATTTTGGCATGATCTTTGGTATCATAATTGTTCTATGGCTTCCAAATATCCATACTTGTATGAAATATGTACCAATCCTGACATCTCTTTACAACTGGTAGTTAACTCTCAAGGTTCTGCGATTACTTTTAATAGATCTTTATTTAGTGTGATATACAATGAATGGTTAGAACTTCTTTATATCATAAGTCAATTATCCTTTACCCACTCTGAAGATAAACTTAGTTGGTGATAGGATTCCAAATGAACTTTTACAGTTAGCTCCTTGTATAAATTTCTAAACTTTAGGGGTATTAAGCCTAGAAATGTCATGCTTTGGTGGAAACTACCCATTCTAATCATGATCAGAATTTTTATGTAGTTAGTTTACAAAAATAGGATCCTCACAAAAGATAACTTACTCAAAAGAGGGTGGCAAGGATATAATACTTGTCACTTCTGCGCTCAACCTGAATCAATACAGCACTTGTTCTTCACCTGTCCTTTTACAAAACAAATCTGGTTTTATATGGGCGCTTGTCAGTCAGTTAGTGCTAATTGGTCAAAATTTTCTGATGTCATTCATTTTTCTCGACAATTACCATATTCTCAAAAAATTGCTTTGTTGATTGTTTGCAGTGCAGTTTGCTAGACATTGTGGAAACTTAGGAATGAGATCTGTTTTACAAATGGTAAGAGAAAAACTCATAGACAAATCATCTTTCTAATTATCTCTCTTGTTCAATATTGGTCAGGCAATGTGAAAGAAACTGTGAAGGACTCAATTGCACTTTGGATGCCAGTAAACATGGATGCGGTTCCTCTTGTCAGTTGGCACCCTATCGACATGATGGAAGAAGGCATTGTTGAAGATACTAGGATGAAGATGGTGGTTTATGCTCTACCTAGTGATCAGATTGTTCCTTGATGATACACCCCCCTGCAGATCAACTTGGAGTGGCTGATAGGCCAAATTTTGTTTTAGAGTTACTTTTCCTCAGCCCCTTTGTGAGGCTTTCAACAATGGTTGTGTCTATATGGACTATATGGTTTCTTCTCTGGTTGGCAAGCCGTGTGTTTGGCTTTGCTATTTGTTGGAACTTGGTAATTAAGGTATCTCTAGGTTTAATTGCATAACAAAACAGTACTGGTTGTGTAATTTAACTTTCTTCAATGAAGATGGGCCTTGTACCTTTTTATCAAAAAAATAAATGTTAAATTCTTATCAAATTAGAGTGTTTTGATTTATTTTTTTGTTATTATATAAATAAAAATTTCAGCAATTTACCACATTATATCCACACACCTAAATTTCAACATCTAGTGCCATTACTAGTAAATCCTAACTTCTGATATTAGAAAAACGGCCATGTCTCTAGAGTATTAATAGTGGGGCGGGTACGGGTACCCCGGGTATACCCAAGACGGGTAAGGGTATAACTCGGGTACGGGTAGAACGGGTATCTCGGGTATATTTTTCAAAAATCATATCCTACCCGTCCTATACCCGTACCCGTGTACCCTTGACGGGTAGGGCGGGAACGGGTTTTTTTTTTTTTTGTTTGCTGATTTTTTCTGGTTTTTTTGTTTCTGTTTTTTTGTTGGTTTTTGTTTTGCTGTTTTTTTTCTGGTTTTTTTGTTAGTTTTTTTTTGTTGTTGTTTTTTGTTTCTATTTTTTTATTTCTGTTTTTTAATTTCTGTTTTTTAGATTTATTTTTGTAAATGTTAGATTTATTTTGAATAGGTTAGATTTAATTAAATGTTTTTTAATTTCTGTTTTTTAATTTATTTTTGTAAATGTTAGATTTATTTTTAATAGGTTAGATTTAATTAAATATTTTTTAATTTCTGTTTTTTAGATTTATTTTTATAAATGTTAGATTTATTTTGAATAGGTTAGATTTAATTAAATGTTTTTTAATTTCTGTTTTTTAGATTTATTTTTGTAAATGTTAGATTTATTTTGAATAGGTTAGATTTAATTTCTGTTTTTTTAATTTCTGTTTTTTAATTTCTGCTTTTTAATTTCTGGTTTTTTGATTTATTTTTGTAAATGTTAGATTTATTTTGAATAGGTTAGATTTAATTTCAGTTTTTTATTTCATTTTTAAATTCTCGTTCTAATTATATAGTTTCATAATTTATTTATATTTCAAAATTTTTAAAACAATAGAAGTTACCCTCCTCCTTTGTTCCGGACTTGGGACCGGCTATGTAAAATAACATAGGCAGAGTTCTAACTTTTTTTTTGTTAGTAATTCTTCTTTAAAATGAATAATTTAAAAACTAATTGAAATATTTAGAAATTTATAATTTAAAAAATAACGATAAAGACTAAAAGAGGTTAGAAATTTATACCGACACTACCTATCTAGAAGTTCTCATTCCTATACCATTCTTCGCTCTCTTCTGCACCGTCTGAATCTAAATTAGCCTGGTGCCACGCCTCAGTACCGCTTTCTTCAGTGTCGACTTCGGATGATGATGCTTCAGGCACATGTTGCCTGAACTCTTCAGCTTGAACCCAATCTTTTAAGCACACAAGTCTTTCAAAGACATGGTGGACCCAATTTACTGCGTTTATCAGAGAGGATCATGTTCGTCGAACTGAAACAACTTTCGGAAGGGACGTTTGACACGGGCATGGCAAATACATCGCGGGCCATCATTGCCAGTGTTGGAAAGACCCTTTGATGCCTCCTCCACCATGCCATGACGTCAAGTCCATGTTCACTTTCGTTCACCATTGATACATAGGTCACTAGCTCGCTTGTTGTTTGTGGTTCGATCTCTGACTGAAAATCTGGTAACAAATCACCACTGCTAGTGCTCCTGGAAGTGAAACTATTAAAAAATTTTAAAAAGTTAGTGGAAAAATAATGTATATATTATAAATAATAAAGACTAAAAAACAGATGTATATTTATATTCATACCTAGGGGTGGCACGGGACGAAGACGGGTTTTGGTTGGCACTCATTCTTGAGTTGTATATGTTAAACATCTCTTCGAATTTCAAATCCACGTATGCCTCTACCCTGGTATTGTCTAAACGTAGATTATCTTTGTACCTTTGAACTACTTTGATCGTGTAAAACTTCTTGTATGCCAGGTAAAGACAGTTTGCTATAATCGCGACGAGCGATACATCTTCCCAATATTTGAGAAACTTTTGTTTCATGGTATCTACAATTGGTGTGAGAGATTTATTATGGATTTCAGCTTGTTCCAATTGACAATACACCTTGGAGATGTCATAGAGATGTCTGAGCAACTGAAATGACGACGGTGAATATGAGCAGGATAGTTGTACGGTTGCTGTAAAAAAGATTTGAAGGAAATTGCATAGCCTTTGTAGTTGCTCCCATTCTCCGTCGGTGAATTCCAATTGTAGTGTCTCGGGGGTGGAGCTTCTCAAAAACTCCCCTATGACAGCTTTGTAAGGAATGCATTGGTTCAACAACCTATAGGTAGAGTTCCAACGGGTATCTATATCCCAAGGTACTTTCAACTTGTCCAATCCATATTTGACACACAGACCCCTAAAGTTTTGTTTTCTTTCTTAGTTTGAAACAACGTGGTTGAGAGCATTTTTAAATTTAATTATCAATAGTTTTACGGCTTCTGTTTTAAGACCCGCATTCATGACGAGATTAAGTATGTGGCACGCACACTTTTGGTGAAACATTTCACCATTCATGATCGGGTTTAGTGACCGTTTAAAAATCTCAATGGAAGCTATGTTGTTGCTCGCATTATCGAATGAGATAGATCATCTTTTTTAGAGAGAAACTGTTTTTTTTTATTTTACCAACCATCTTTCTATGATGCATCCTCTTGTACATTGGTTGGCCTAACCCTCGAATGTATAACCAGGAAAAACTCATGCAACTACCCATACTTATTGGTTGTTCTTTATGGGTAATGTACCGAGCCAATTCACTAAGCATTTTTTATTCATCGAATTTTGGGTTGGTTCTAGTACCATCTGCGTTAATAACGGTTTGGATTATTTTCGGTTGAGCATCTTTTTCTGGTTCCTCATGCTTTTTTTCATGCCTTTCAGAATGTCTTTTAAAGCTGCTCATACCACTACCTGATTTATACTCAAAATGTCTTTTGCAATTTTTTACCTTACAATCTAGTAATTGCATAATACCTCTCTCATCTCTGGTAATCTCATAAAATCTCGCCCACGGTTGATTGTAATCGGGAGGAGCTCTTTCTCTTTTAGTCTTCTTTTATGTTGGTGCTAATGGGGGTCTACTTGTCGAAGGAGCAACAACTTCTTGTTGAATTTCAGGTTCAGCTGTCGAAGGGGCAGTGTCAATGAATTGACTCGATGCTACCGAAGAGCCCATGCCTCCATGTGTATACGATGGTGTTGGTTGAAGTGATTCTTGTGGAATGAATACGTTTGGATCGTTTGAAGTATAATACGATGGCGATGCACTCATTTGTGGGGGTTGTTGATAATTTAAATCTAGCATTTGGTCCCTTCTTTGATAATTTTGTGGATAATTTTGTGGATAATTAGGTGGTGGCATTTGGGAGGAAGAACTATCAAGATAATTAGGCAGATAATTTTGTGGATAATGAGATCGTGGCATATCGGGGCCAAAAAGTGAGGCCGACAATCTCGAGGCAAAATCTTCATTCCTGTCGCGAGGAGTTGTCATATTTTAAACCTATTCAAAAAACAGAAACAAAAAAAAACAAAAATTAAATATAACCTATTCAAAATAAATCTAACATTTACAAAAATAATTCTATCCTATTCAAAATAAATCTAACATTTACAACAATAAATCTAAAAAACAGAAATTAAATCTAACCTATTCAAAATAAATCTAACATTTACAAAAATAAATGTAACATATTCAAAATAAATCTAACATTTACAAAAATAAATCTAACCTATTCAAAATAAATCTAACATTTACAAAAATAAATCTAAAAAACAGAAATAAAAAAAAGAAATAAAAAAACAGAAATTAAAAAACAGAAACAAAAAAACATAAATTAAAAAACAGAAATTAAAAAAAAACAGAAATTAAATCTAACCTATTCAAAATAAATCTAACATTTACAAAAATAAATCTAAAAAACAAAAATTAAAAAACAGAAATTAAAAAACAGAAACAAAAAAAAGAAATTAAAAAACAGAAATTAAAAAAAAAACAGAAATTAATAAACAGAAATTAAATCTAACCTATTCAAAATAAATCTAACCTATTCAAAATAAATCTAACATTTACAAAAATAAATCTAACCTATTCAAAATAAATCTAACATTTACAAAAATAAATCTAACCTATTCAAAATAAATCTAACATTTACAAAAATAAATCTAAAAAACAGAAATTAAAAAACAGAAACAAAAAAACAGAAATTAAAAAACAGCAATTAAATCTAACCTATTCAAAATAAATCTAACATTTACAAAAATAAATCTAACCTATTCAAAATAAATATAAAATTTACAAAAATAAATCTAAAAAACAGAAAATAAAAAACAGAAGAAAAAAAACAGAAATTAAAATAAACAGAAATTAAAAAAACAGAAATTAAATCTAACCTATTCAAAATAAATCTAACATTTACAAAAAAAAAATCTAAAAAACAGAAATTAAAAAACAGAAACAAAAAAAACAGAAATTAAATCTAACCTATTCAAAATAAATCTAACATTTTCAAAATTAAATCTAACCTATTCAAAATAATTCTAACATTTACAAAAATAAATCTAGAAAACAGAAATTAAAAAACAGAAATTAAAAAAAGAAACAAAAAAAAACAGAAATTAAAAAACAGAAACAAAAAAAAACAGAAATTAAATCTAACCTATTCAAAATAAATCTAACATTTACAAAAATAAATCTAACCTATTCAAAATAAATATAAAATTTACAAAAATAAATCTAAAAAACAGAAAATAAAAAACAGAAGAAAAAAAAACAGAAATTAAATCTAACCTATTCAAAATAAATCTAACATTTACAAAAAAAAATCTAAAAAACAGAAATTAAAAAACAAAAACAAAAAAAACAGAAATTAAATCTAACCTATTCAAAATAAATCTAACATTTTCAAAATTAAATCTAACCTATTCAAAATAAATCTAACATTTTCAAAATTAAATCTAACCTATTCAAAATAATTCTAACATTTACAAAAATAAATCTAGAAAACAGAAATTAAAAAACAGAAATTAAAAAAAAGAAAAAAAAACAGAAATTAAAAAACAGAAACAAAAAAAAACAGAAATTAAATCTAACCTATTCAAAACAAATCTAATTACTTCACATATTTTCAAAAATAAATATAACCTATTTTTTAAACCTATGAAAAATAAATCCGAATTTCAAAAATAAAAGCTAGCATCAAAACAAATTTAATTACTTTACATCTAACAAATCTAACATAAACTAAATAAATCTAACATATTCAATAAATATAATAAATCTAATTACTTAACAAACCTAACATAAAATAAATCTAACAAATCTAAATATCTAATTACTTAACATCCAATAAATCTACATAAACTAAATTTACTCTACAAAAATAAATTAATCTAACATGAAATAAATATAACCTTTAAATCTCGCGGAAAAATTTTGCGGAAGGTCCCAAACTTCGTAATTTTGATACCTTCGTAATTCCATTTGCGTATTTGTAGAAGGAATTAAATGTACAACTATATATTTTTTTAACAATAAATTTAAAATTTGATAATAATAGAAATTTAGATTAAGAGAATAAGAGAATGAGAATTGAGATGGAGATGTAAAAATGAAGGGAGGAAGAGGGGTATTTAAAGAAATTTTGGTTGGAGGGATAAAATAAAAAAAAAATTTTAAAGAATAACAGTAACAGAAACAGAAAAAAAAAAAAAAAAAACCGTCCCATCCGGTTGGTCCGGTCCGGTCCGGGTGGGTCCGGCCGGTCGGGTCCGGATGGGATGGTACCGGGTTGGGGGGAAAAAAATACAAATTTTGAATTTTGAAGGGGAATGAATAGTGGTCGGGTATACGGGGATGGGTACTCGAGTAGTTGGGTACGGGTTTAGTTGGGTACGGGTATGGTCGGGTATTGATCCAAAAAAACAGATCCGGTCCAGTTTTTGCCCGTACCCGCGTACCCGAGTACCCGACCCATACCCAGGCTTGGGCACGGGTACCCCAGGCGGCGGACACGGGCGGGTATGGTTGGGTATACCTGACCCGGATTTTATCAAACCTCTACATGTCTCTTGCTCTAATTACTAATGTTATTAATTTTTATAGTCTCATATCCATAAACTTTAGTAGAAAAGTTTTATCATCATCATCATCATCATCATCATAATAATAATAATAATAATAATAATAATAATAATAATAATAATAATAATAATAAAATAAACATAAAACGATAACAAAAACAATAAAAATAAAAATTGGGACATAGGCGCAATATTTGAGGGCTGACATAGGTCATGTTTCATTGTTACGTAAATTATAGAATAAGCATCTCATTTCGCCCTTATAGTGTCAATCAGGAATAAAGTCTTATGATATAGACTCATATTTAGTTATGGCATAAGTCATGGAATAACATTATTTCGCACTTATGCTACCAAACTTGAATAAAGTCTGATGACATATATAGGCCCATGTTTGGAACTTTTACATATGTTAAATATGAAGGTGTGTGAACTTTTTACGGATTTATATTTATTTTTCTAATTTAGATGAAAATTATTTAAATGAAAAATAATTGATAGATATACATCTAGTTATTTTGTTGGATATTGAATTTGGAATATTCGCTCTATAAACTGCCCAATCTTATGAATTTTTTTGTCAATATTTTATTTCAGATATTTTAATTTATTATTCTAATGGGAGTAATGCTATTATGCTACTTTTGTCTACATAAATAATTTCGCACACGTTAACTTTTACAAAATGTTGAGACCAATGATCCCGAATACAAAAGGAAACAAAAACCATGAAAAAAAAAATTATCATTATATTTCAATGTATAAATAAATTATTAAGTGAGGTCTATCTTATGAAAATATCTAATTTAAAATTATTAAAAATATTTATCTCAAACAGAGATCGATTTGTTCGATTTTAACGAGATAAAATATTAAAGAAACTACATCAATACATTAATGAAGAAAGAGTAATTTGAGACACAACTAATCAGGGATGGAATCGTCCATCAATTAAATAAATTGTTGTGTTAATAATGAAAGAGGAGGGCTCAAATGCCTCATTGCTTCATGCTCCATTTGTACTCCAATATTTTTATTTTTAATATCAAAATTTGAAGAGACGATCTAAACAGCTCAACATGATATCCACGTTAAAATTTGATTGGAGACCAAATTTTATATGTTTTGAAATTTGTTTACTACTTTTTAAGATAAGTACAAAATTATTGTTTTAGATGGTCCACAATTTTCTAAAAAATAGTGATTTTGTAATTATCTTAAAAAATAGTAAAAAAAAATTTCAAAAAATATAAAATTTAGTCTTCAATTATATTTTATCATGGATATCATGTTAAGCAGTTTAGAATTGTCACTTTGAAATTGAAGATAAATATATTAGAGTACGATTGGGACATGAAGCAATGTAGCATTTGAGCCCTCTCAAAATAATATTAAAATTATTGTGTAAATATCAGTTCCCCAATATTTGCCTATCCCAATCAGAACTCAAAAGAAAATACGACGCATTTAGAAACTTAAACCCAATAAAAAATAAATAAATAGAAACAGAGAGAAGAGTTTCGGATGCCATGATGAACCTATTTTAGGAAAGGATATAGCACACATCCGTCCCTAAATTTTCTCATCTTTTACCTACGGGCATTTCTTCAAAAATATTTTTTATCTTAATTTGCAAGCTTTAATTTCTCGAACTGCAATCTCAGAATTTGCAAATATTTTATCTGGAAATTGATTTTGATTATTTAAAAGATATCGATCTTGAAAAGGAACAAAAATAACGAAGTTTATAAAACGAGCCTTCATCAGAAGAGCAATAAAATTGAATGAAGCAATCCCAATGTGAGCCTAATCGGCCTGGCCTAACTAAGGCCCAGAAAAGCATAATAATTGAATGAAGAAATCCCAATGTGAGCAGGGCCCTGTCCAGGGTCCCACTCCCACGCAGTCACGCACTAATTATAAAGCAAAATAAACCCCACTAAATTCTGACGAAAAACATCTCTGACTCTCAGTTCTACTATTTTGATTTTTCCCCCTTTATTTCTTCAGCTGAAGTGCGCAACAGAGACTAATAATAGGTGCCAGTGCCACAACCCACAAACACTACAAAGAGAACCAAAAAAAAAAAAAAAAAAAATCTCTAAGGACTATTTGAAGATGACGAACATTCCATGGTTGACCAAAGTTTAGATACTATAGTTTTTTTGAGTAAGAAACAGGAGTCAAGCTCTTATTTAATTTATCTAAATACTATATACTATAGTTGATAAATCTATGTTGATTTTTATTTGCCAATTTTGTGATGATAATAATCAAAATAAATAGTCAGTATAGAAGTAAAATATATATACTTGTTTCTAATTTAATTCATATGGATAACAAAAGTTGGAGAACAAGCCAAAACGACACCACGAGGGGGGGCACCGTCCAGGAAAGAGAATTTTTTGAGTTTGCAAACGAACAATAGAAGAGGCAAGAAATGTCAAGGTCGAGATGAATGAAAAGACTACCATCTTTTTGTAAAATCCTCAACGGGGCCCAGCCACTTCATTTTGCACACTGGATGGCAGGAGACTTTTCCAAATATATGTGTATATAAAAATAAGAAAAAACAACAAAAAGGGGACTGATCCAGATGCAGAAGTTTGTCTAGGTTCAATGGATCCCTGTAAAGTTAAAAACCTTTTTAATCCGCGGTCACATTCCGGTGTGTTGACCGGAGTAGGAATATTGTTGAATGGGGGAATTTCACGTATACCCCTCAAAAACTTCAAAATTATGTATTTCCCCCTCTAAATTTGAAATTACATATTTCCCCTCTAAACTTCAAAAACTCACATATTTACGCATTTTATTGTCTTTTCTATTAAAACACCTTCTAAATTATAAAATACCTATTTTATCCTTTTATTAAAAAATATAAAACATCCATCTGACTCTAATTTGAATCTAAATGTTCCTCTACCGTTTGAATTGCTTTGAGATCCGTGCGCGCTAGATCAGCATGAATCTTGAAGCGAACAAACATTGAAATTTATGCAATTTACACAGATCTTAATGCGATGCACACAGATCAAAATTGCTTTGAGATTCGTACGAGTTAGATTAGCACGAATCTTGAAGCGAACACACAATAATCTTATTGCAATACGTGCAGATCGGACGGTAGAGAAACACTTCAGATTCAAATTTGAGTTTGATAGGGCATTTTATACTTTTAATGAAGGGTAAAATAGGTATTTTATATATTTAGAATGAGTTTTAATATAAAAGACAATGAAATGGGTAAATATGTGAGTTTTTAAACTTTAGAGGGGGAAATATGTAATTTCTAAATTTAGAGGGGGAAATATGTAATTTTGAGTTTTTGAGGGGTATACGTGAAATTCTCCCTTGTTGAAAAGTGGAAAACATAATTATGAAACCGTTCAGTAAATTTCGCGGCAAGGAAGAGTCTAATTTTTCACAGTTTTTTGTTCATTATTTATCCACAGCTTTGACTAGCGCGAATACTATAAAATTACTTCTAAATGCTATATAATTATACAATATATCAGTTAATCACAAAACATCTAGCAACTATTTGAAGTGGTCCCATGATAGTTAGAAAAATATTGCAACTTGCACAACAGAACAAAATAAATGTACTTTTAAACTGTACTTTCAAAAATTACAGTTATAGAAAGTTATTTGCAGTTAGAGTTAGTTATTAGCGGTTATTGGCAGTTAGAGTTAATTATTAGCGTCCGCACTGGATTTAATCTTGTATACTGTAAAATTGAATCTTGCATACTGTAAAATTGAATCTTGTATATAGTAAAATTTTCAATTGAATCTTGTATACTGTAAAATTGAATCTTTTACACAATAAAATTTACAATTAAATCTTGTATACTGTAAAATTGAATCAGCAGAACTATAAAATTGAATCTTGTATACAGTAGAATTTTCAATTGAATCTTGTATACTGTAAAAATTAAATCTTGTATACAGTAGAATTTTCAATTGAATCTTGCATACTGTAAAATTGAATCTTGTATACTGTAAAATTTTCAAATAATACTGTAAATTTTCAATTGAATCTTGTATACTGTAAAAAGACAGTTAGATCTGCATATTGACTGTGTAGGAGTAAATGTCTCATGCATATTCCAACAGAAAATGATAAAAAGTACTATCTAAAAATTGACTGTGTAGGAGTAATAATATATGCTCTAATTGAAGGTACTGTATTACTAGTAATCAAACTCAATTAACTTTTAAGAAAGTCGAGAAATTGAGAAATAACACAATTTGCTAGAAAAATATTCTAAAATTGTTAAAAGTTTGATTCTCCCTCATAATTTGATAGCAAAAATTTTTTTTTTTAAGAAAGTCAGACATATCTAGGTGACTAGATCCCCTTGGAACTATTTACTTTTTGACTAAACGGGTAGTAGCATAATACGTTACTGTATTATTGCTTCTAATATTTGAATTAAAAATAGTTTGGAACAGTTTAAGGCGACCCGTAGCTCCCTGCATTTGTGGTGTTGGCGCAAAACTTATCGGCTGTCTGATGTAAGATCAAGAGTCGTATAATCTGTATCGTGAGAATAATTTTAAAATTCATGCATATTAAATATACATGAATTTTAATGTGGATCAGCCAATTTGGATCAAACATCTGATCAATTTTGATGTGATATTCATGTCCACACGAGCAATTACATTGAGTGCTTTGGAGCACTTTTATAATTCTTGTTCAGTTTTTGTTATGACTCTTACCACAGGCATAGCCACATGCCACCTCAGTGACCTCAGTTTACGACAAACTCAATGTAACAAAAGTTGATGAAATGCTTAATTTAGGTAAGTTTAAACTAGAGTCTAAAGAGAAGGAAAGAAATCTTCATTTTAGTTCTGTGTATATTGTGAAGGAGAGAGAGGAGAGAATGGTATATTTCTCAATTTTATTTTTAAAAGAATTAAATAAATAAAAATATATATGATTGAAGAAAGAATGTTAAGGTTTTACGGTGATATTGAATATTACGATGGTTTTACGGATAAATTAGCTTTTTTGAAAGTTTATATGGGACTATGGGTACACTGTAAATTTTCTCAAATTAAAATGTTTTTTATTTTTTTATTTTTGGGAGAATTTCAGTATACTTTCAAAAAAATCAAAATTATGTATTTCCACCTATAAACTTTAAAATATCATATTTACACTTCAAATTTGAAAAAACTCGCAAATTTACCCATTTATAACATTTTCTATTAAAACTCATTTTAAATTTATAAATACCAATTTTACTATTTATTAAAAAAGAAAAAATATGCAATATATTTAAAAATTATTAGTATTCGAATTGATCGGTTTTTAAGAGTAAGTGATTTATTTCTCTACTTCTAAAATATGTAGTCTATTTTAGAAGAGAAACACATAGTTTGAGCTTCTGAGGAGTATACAATAAATTCCCCCTTAATTAACCGCAAAAATATTATAAAATAAGAGAAAGAAAATCTTAAATTTTCGATGCAGTAGAAAGATCAGAGAAGTTTTTTTCCAGTCCAAAAATTATTCTACCAATAATAAAAAAATTATTTTTGTCCAAACCGTCCTGGTCTAAACTTTTACTCATGACCGTCACGACCTCCATTTTTTTTTTTTTGTCATTTCGGGAACAAGTAGAGATGGCAATGGGCCGAGCCCACAGGTATTTTGCTAAGTTCATGCCCGGTCTACCCCTTAAAAACTGATAGCCCACTTGCTCAATCCAATCTGATGGGCATAAAAAATCTATGCCCAGACCGCCTATGGGTCTTTTCCTCAAGCCCATGTCTGCCCCAGTCCATGGGCTTGCCCATACTCGCTGGTCCATCCATATTCAACTACATCAAATATACCGTATAAGAAAACAAAACAATTCATAATGTGATTTTTCTAATGAAAAAAATAATAATTCATAGTTTACCAACAAATAACAATGTGATTTTGCTACTGGAACAATGAAATAATTTATAGTTTAATATAAAATAAAGGCCGCTAGCCTGCCTATTTTTTTTAACATAAAGGCTTATAGGTTGCCTGTGGGTTTCGACATAAGCTTAGATCCGGCCCGGCTCGACTCCCGCAAAGCCAATCGGACAAAGGACAGGCTGGACGGATAAGACTGAGCCATCAGGCCAATTGAACTTTTTTGTCATCCCTAAAAACAAGCATTAGAGGGTGACATGAATCTGTATCCCCTCAGATTATTTGAGAGTAGAATTTTTAAGTTTAGACTGTTCTTTAAACTGACACAAATTTTAAAACGGACTCTCTATATCTATAATAGGGACCAAAATTTCTTTTGACATGGTTGGAATTAAATCCAGACCGTTCATTTCTAATTGTACCCCGAGTTAACTGAGGAGATACGGATTCGACCAACATGACTCTCTCTCCAAACAAATTTGTCTTGTCGAAACCTTTATTTACTCATGGCCCAAATGCACGCCACAAACTCTAGTAATCGATGGAGTTCTTATAATAAATTTTGAAAATGTTAAAAAGTTTTAAGTTCTGTAATCAACAAAAAAAAAAAATGAGGCTATAGCACTATGCATAGCGTACACAGTGGTCCTTATTTTGAATTAATATTTTTATTTTCAAAATTTAAATAGTTATGAACTCCTGAATATAACTACCATATAAAAACATACCTGTAAATGAAATTTTATTTTTTTAGAATATTTTTACTGTGTTTTTTAGATAGGTAGATGATCACTATTTTTCAATGGTCTACAATCTTTAAATGTAATGATTTTCTGTCGATCTAAAAAATAGTAAAAAAATTCTAGAAAAAATTAAAATTTGATATAAATGTACATTTTTATATAGTGGTCATGTTGAACGGTTTAGATTAACTATTCGGACTTTGTAATGGGAGATATTGATCCAAAGTATGGACAAATGTGTGTTATGTATGCATAGTACCAAAGCCTATCTAAAAATATTAAGTTTTGAAAATGTTGAAATTTAAAATTTGAATTTTAACAAATTACAATTCAAAAAATAAATATTTAAATTGTAAAACTAATAAAATTGGTATTTTCAAAAACTTACATCATGCTCTCTTGAATGGTTGAAACTAGCAATTATTGTTACGAAACATTAACAAAATATAAACTATAAGATCGCGGAAATCTAGAATTTTGGATGAATCTGATTACTGTTGGAAATTTTGAAAAACTAAGAAATTGTAAACGTTTTGAAATTAGAATGTAATCGAGGAGAAAGAAAAGAATCGAAAATACAGTAAGAATAAAGTTTATGGAATCCACCGGAGCATTTTGCTATTTTATTAAACTCAGAGATACGAATATTTTGTTTTAACTTTTTTTCTTTTTTAAAAAAAGAAGCAAAATGTCTATTCCATTGATCGGAATATGGATAATTACACCATCACAGTTGTTCCAGTTTTAGAGTCAATCAACAAAAAACCGCAACAACAAAACAAACACCAAGACAGACATCATTCAAAGCTTAACACTTGCAATATTTCAAAAATAGATTAATGTAGCTAAAACTAAGCCGCTAAGTAATGGGCTGAGACTAATAATATCTAAACGACAAAATTGGGGCTTAATCTTCATAAGCATCTAGGTCATCGCAGGAGAACCCCCATCAGAGTCAACTGCTGGCTGGTAAACTATCACCTCCATGGGCATGTACTGAGCTAATGGAATAGCATCTTCAATCAAAGGAAGCCACTCTCCAACTGCATCTTTGACTTTCTTCTTCAAGGTACTTGACCAATAGCCACAAGAGGTTTTAATGAGCAAAATTAATGATCTAGCATTTTTAACATGACAATTATTAAAGCATACTTCATTTCTATGTTTCCAAATACTCCAACAAATTGCACTTAAAACAATCAAGAAATCATTTCTGTTTTCATAATCCAACGTCTGTGCAAAATGTAAGATATCGTCCCATGTATGCAAATTTGCATTACCCATTGACTTTTACCTAAATAAAATCAAATTTGTTGTGCTAAATTGCAAGTTATGAATAAGTGATCAATTGATTCATGCTCAGAACAGAAATGACAAGTCTGATCTCCAACCCACCATTTCACTGCAAGATTATCTTTGGTCAATATTGTGTTATGTGATACTAACCACATAAAAAAAAAAAAGCATAGAATCACTAGGTTTAACCCCCCCCCCCCCCCCCCCCCCCCCCCAAATTAAGAAGTGTGTAGATGGAGTGTGTTGAAAACTTCCTTGAAGCCTCCCATTTCCATTCAATGTAATCATGTGGAAGAGTAAAAGAGGTTGTGCTAATGATGTGTAGTAGAGCTATCCAGTCTTGATAATCGACTCCTAGTAATTCTATCCTAAACCGAACGACCTATCCTTGTGAGTGTATAACATCAGCTAGCAAAACATCCTTATTACTACATTTTGTGTATAGTGTGTAAAATTTTATAGCTAAAGGGCAATTTTGGTACCAATGATCAGTCCAGAATTTGATTGGTGTATTTACGACTGATGTGTAAGAAACACTCATGTCACCTATGTGATTGACTTTCTCTAAAGCAGACCAGAATGGGGAGAAAACAACTGAATTGTGAGTTATATATTTATACACAACTAATGTTTTCCAAGGACTGTGATACTTATTATTCTTTAATTTCCACCACCATTTAAGTAAAAGAGAGATATTCATTTGCCTAAGGTTAAGTATACCTAAACCTCCAACATGTTTGGCTAAACAAGATGTGTACCAATCTATGAGAATATATATATTTTTTTTTAGAATTACCTTGCCATAGGAACCTCCTTCTAATTTTATCTATTTGTTTGACTACTGTAATTGCCATTCTATAAACCGAAAGTGAGTATAAAGGGATAGAAGAAAGAACTGAATCTAAGAGAGTTAATCTACCTTCCTATTGATAACATGGACCATTTCCAATGTTTTAGTCTACTTTCTACTTTGTCTACTAGGAATGTCCAATCTGACACTAATAATTTTTTATAATGAAGAGGTAGGTCTAAGTATTTTATTGGGAATTGTCCTCCCTGGCATCTAAAAATCTGTTGTAACTCGATAGCCCTATTGGCTTCTACATGGATGGAGTAAAGTTCAGTTTTGTCGTAATTCATTTTGATACCAGATATCGATTCAAAAGCCAGCATGGTACACCATGCAGATTCCACATTTTCTTCATGGGCTTCCAGGAATAAAATTGTATCATCTGCATAGTGGCAATTAGTAACGGCTTTACCCTCTATGCATGGTGGCCCTAATCCTCTAACTAAGTTAGCTTGTCTACTTTTCATAAAAAGTTTACTAAGTGTGTCTGCTGCTAAGATATATAAAAAAAGAGATAGGGGGTCACCTTGTCGAACCCCCCTCTTACAATAGAAATAATTAGTGAGCATCCCATTTACTATGAGACAAGACTGTGAACTATAAAGCCCTTGGGTAATCCATTGTATCCACTTTAAGCCGAAATTTCTACTTTTTAAAACTTCTAGCAAGTACTCCCAATGTATCTTGTCGTAGGCTTTTTCAAAGTCTATTTTTATCACTACCCCCGGTTGTTTATTACTATAACTTGAATGTAAAAGTTAGTGACCTAAGATCATGTTATCTAAGATATACATATTTTTAATAAAAGCAGATTGACTACTGTCTATGAGTCTATCCATAACTTGTTCTAATCTAATAGTAAGAATCTTAGAGATGATTTTAAAACTACAGTTAACTAAACTTATTGGCCTAAACTTTTTAATATGTATTGCATCTTTTGCCTTAGGTATGAGACATATGCAAGATTTATTGATCCTATGTAAGTTAAGTTGATTCTCATAAAAGAAATGTGTAAGTAACATCAAATCTGATTTGACTATTTCCCAGAAAAATTGATAGAATTGGAAAGTAAACCCGTCTGGTCCAGGTCTTCCATTTGGTTCAGAAGCAAATACTGCATGTTTAACTTCTATTTCTGTAAAAGGTTTTTCTAAAGTCCATTGTTCCAGTTCTGTCAATTTTTCATCGGCCTTCCAGAAATTCTAGTCCAAGTGACCATATTTACACCCTATAGTCCCTAACAACTCTTTATAATAAGAAACTATGTGCTCCCTAATCTCTACTATATTATTGCTAAGAGAACCATTAATTTCTAAACTATGTATCTGATTTTTTTTTTGATCTATGTGTAGCTATAGTATGAAAGTATTTAGTGTTGGCATCGCCTGCCTCTAACCATAATTGTTTAGATTGTAACTGCCAGTAGGTTTCTTCTTCTTGGTGAATTTCATCTAATCTATTATTAAAAAAAATTCAATTGGCTTCTTCTTCTACAGTAAACTCACTTTCTTCCTTTATTTGTTCTAACTCATGTAATGTTTTGTTTATCAATGTTTTTTCCTTTTTCTTTTTACCATAAAAATTTTTTGCCCATCTTTTTATTTTTTGTCAAAGTTTTTTAAGTTTTTTGCTCCAACTAAGAGCAATATCATGTTGAGATAATGGAGTTTCATTCCACCATTTAGGCAGTAACTATAGAAAATCTTCTTGTTCTAACCAAAGTGGGTCAAACCTAAACATAGATTATTTCAATTTTAATCGAACCGACCCAATAAACACTCCTACAGACGAATTGGTATCCTCTGCATTAACTCAAAAACGAATCTTTTGAGTTAATGAATTCTAACCTTTCGATCTGCTTTAAGATTCATTCAAACTAGATCTGCACTAATATTAAAGAGCCCCCTATATCATAAGCAGAAGCTAGATTGACTCTGTTTAAAATCAGATGGTTGAGATTCATTAACTCAAAAGATTTCTTTTTGAGTTAATGCAGAAGATAAGAATTCCCTACAGAATATGTCTGAGCACCCTTTGGCCTTTGCTAGTGCACAGACTTAATATGCATTCCAAGCTTTTTTTTTTAAAAACAAAATGAAATTTTGATAGTGTTCACATTCATTTTCTGTAACGATACATCTATGTACCGTTATCAGGATTAACCAGGATATAAAATGTCAGCGTGTTATCGAAATTTTTATAATAATACGTTAATGTATTGTTTTCAAAACTTTAAATAGACACTTTTTATAAGAAACGTGGGTTTCATTATTAACAACTTTTCAGAAAGCTCGCAAAGAAATCTATAACAATCTCTGATTCAACATGAGATGGCCAACTTTCAACACACAAAAAAACGTCATTAAGTGCCTTAAAACTTGGTATGCGTGCTACCTCTCAGTATGTGCATATACAAATTAATGATATGCATACTGAGTCTGCATTCATGCTAGAATTTGAGATTTTCTAAAAAGATTATGGCACAGGTGTTATGGATAGGATAAGACCTTCCATGCTACGACTGTAAAAATATATTGTATAAACTTCAAACTTCAATCTAAATAGCTCAGTTGATTAGTTATATAATGAACTTGTAAAATATCAAATTTACTATTTTGAGAATTTTTTTTGCTATTTTTTATGATTTATGAAAGATGATAAAAATTAGCTTCAAAATAAAAAGAAAGTTGCTAATATTTTAGACTATTTTTTTGTCATATTTCATAAATCATAAAAAATATTAAAAAAAATCAAAATAGTAGAAATTAGTATTCTACAAATTTATTGAACTACTTGTATCTAAATTTTAAGTTTATAAAATAGATTTTGTATACTATAGCACGGAAGATCCTCTTCCAGAAATAATGCTAATTTTGTATTTTATTATTTTAAAATACTAACGAAACAAATTTAGGTCGCTCACAGAGACAGTTCGTGAAGTCAACTTGTGCAGTTTTAGTCCACCAAAAAAGCACAAATGCTTCATATTGTTAACAAGCAAACATGAATCGCACCAGCAATTTTCTCAAAAAAAGAAAAAAAAAAAAAAAAAAAAAACCACCAGCAAGATTCCTGCATCAAGTGTGATACAAAGTTAATGATCCTTGATATTGACAAGTAATACCCTCTTTTCATGAAAAAGAGCACTAATTAATGGGTCATCACCATTGTGTGGATGCAATGCAATAGACATCAGATCAAATTAGAGTCATCCGATCCGCACTAAAATATGTGTATTTGATCCTTACAAATCTTGATATAGATCAGTCGACGATGATCTAACGTTTAAGCCGAATTTAATTTGATATCTACTGACTGCCTCCAATTTCCATGACTTTATGCGTGATTCTATTCAATTGGGTCACCATAGAAATTGAGGTCCACTGACTCCACTTTTATATGAACAGTGAATTGATATAATTCCCATCTTATTTCCGAAATTTGAGAGGAATCCGAACTCCAACCATATTACTATAACAAAGCAACCAAATATAACTTAACAGAACAGAACAAAAAATTATGTAGCACAAATTTGGGATTTTGAATTGTTTCAAGTTCAATTTCTGGATACTATCTCCAATTCTTCCTTCGTAATGAAATATATCAATTAATTTTTCTTTGCATGATACTATCACAAAAGACAAGGCAAACCTAGGATTTTCGTGGGAGGGAGACAAAAAATTATCAAATCAGGTTTAAATAGTTTATTTCAATACACTGACTTATAATTTGTGATCCTATAACTTATAATTAATATTACCAATTATAATTCAAAAAATTTATTTTGATTTTAACACTAAATTTAATCTAAATCACAAATCAAACATTCAAAGAAAAACAAAAAAAAAATTTAGAAAAAAACAAAATCAATAAATACCAAAAAATTACTACTAAAATTCAAAATTCAAAATTTAAAAGAGAGTAACTGTCCTCCTGTACTACAGTAGATCCGCCCATGACAAAAAGAAATATATCCATTTGATAAGTCGGAAAAAAATGGAAAACAAAGTTGGAACCTACCAATGATCCGATAGCTAGGTAGCATCAATACGCACCTATGACAGAGCATCATATCGAGCACTATAGTGTTACTGTGTTAGGCTATATAAGGCTGGTGATGTTGATGCTTGAACTTTTTGTTACCACCTCTCATATCATTTTTTTTTTTTTTTTTGAGGAATACCGGGCAGAGGCTCACAGGAGAGATATATTAAAAACAACCACACCAAAGTTACAGAGT